>QODF01000086.1:484975-512795 GCA_024372805.1 Oostethus manadensis
TTGGTAGCGCATATTGAGCAGTGTGAGAAATTTCAAGTCAGCCAAACTTGTGGGATGAAACTGATGTTTGTTGTAGGATGAAACTGATGTGATGTTTGTCAGAAAATAACTGCATAAACAACACAGCGGTCATGACTGTATTCCCATAGAATTGCTAATATAACAAATCTAACGGTGGCAGATGACTTTTGCACATTACTGTGTGTGTTTTTTTTCCTCGTTCTCGTTCCATCTGCTTTCAGTAATAATGCACAAATCACTGTAAATTGCTTTTGTGATTTAATTACTGTAAACAATGCCAAAAATACCAAACTCTAGTCCTGTTTTTTCCTGATTGTGAGGGGTTTCCAGTCAGTCAGATGTTTGCCAGACATTTGTGGAAAAAGGCACATTTAATCTCTTTTGACTTCTTTCCCTCACTTGTGTCAGCCTGTTACACACACACAAAGACTAGACAGGCAACTGAAGACTGGAGCAGTAAAATGGACACGGTGTTCAGGCCTTGAAATGAGGGCCTTATTGTACCAAATTAGCAGAGATTTGGGGAGCAGCCAAGCTCCCTCTTGAAAAGGAGAAAATGAGAGCTGTAATTTTAAAAAGGGGTGATGGAGGATGAGAGGAGTTTTCGTGCAAATAAACATACAGTGTACCAACGTATTATGTCTATATCTCTCCTCCCTTTAAAATCCTATTTACTCACTTTGAGCCTATCTTTCCAAGCAGGAGTAACTTTTTAGGTTTTGCCTGCATTCCGCTGCGGTCCAAATACCATCATTAGCCCAGTATTATGTTGTTATATCGGCACACTAGCTCAGTTCAATTGAAAGCAATTTAAGAGGAGGATATGGCTTACGTTCCAAGAATGATGCCAAATTGTATTTAAATTATGATTATCTGCCTTGTTAGCAATATTAGCATGGCAGTGGCTAGAGAAGAACATGAGTGCACTGCCTATTTCCTTCATCCCTAGTCGGTATTGCAGCCATCTCGATCCCCTCTGACTTCATCAGTATTCCAAGACAGACTCCATCGTTCTCAGCACCAGATAGCTGATATGTGTGCATGATTCATCTCTTCCGACAAGGGCGGACAAACACAGGGCATGCCGGATGTGAGCGAGTGACAGAAAGAATGTTGTGAGACGGAGATGCCGTCTGACCTTCGCGACTCTTGGTTTGCTGACAATGTGGCTGCGCGTGTGCATGCGTGCATGTGTGCGTGCGTGCATGCTTGCGTGTGTGTGTGTGTTTGTTGGCACAAGGGGACACTATTACTGAGATTTGATAGGCGGCGCTTGACAACCTCAATATTTTTTCTGCAAGTGTGCGCGCTGAATGTACATAGTTGGAGTGCATGGGCTGTCCCTCAAAACAAGACCCTACACACACCACATCCCGAACACACACACTGTGACCTCCAATGGGCCTTGAACAGGTGTACAAAGAACCGCTCCTGATGCTTCTCCTTCTGCAACACCAAAATAGGACAAACTTCTCAAATAGCATGCACCCTTAAGTTGTACAATTTTGACTTTGAATATATTTTGTTTGAAAAACATGTTAAAACATGTTTTTAAGTTCATGAACAGGTTTTCTATGCTCTAACTATGACAATATTTGTTTTTAAATACTGAATCTTACTTCATGGACGTTCACTTATTGCGGTCAGGTCTGGAGCAAATAAGGCGACAACTGTATATTCAATAAAAAGACAAAACATACAGTATTCGTCATATGCACAAAGAGAACACAGTTGTGATGATATTGATAATCGTGATAACTTTGGTCACAATAATTTATACATTAAAAGTCCTAACTTTTTCAGCTTCTCTTAACCATAAGACATAATGTTTTATTAGTGCAAGTGCTTTCTTAATCAAGTAACAATGTTAAAGCATTGAAAATCATATTTGCTGTCATGCCTTCATCTTGTGTTATTATATTAAGGGTAATGTATGTCCAAATAATAAGTGGTGAACTTATTTTTTACACTTGTATTAGAGATACAACCTTAGCTCCTCCTATATGATCGTTGCTTACAAGGGCCGCTCACTATTGTTGGGTTTATGATCAGCAACCCAATTTTCTCACTTTTCCAGCAACCACTTACTGTACCTTTATTCATTTGTTTGTTTCTTAGGTATACGGGGTGTCAAAATGGTTCACTGCAGTTGCGAGTCTAACAATGCCATGACGTTTGCAATAAAAGTCTGAGTGCAGCCCACCTCCATTAACTTTCTTTTGTCCTTTCTTCTTTTCACCTCAAAGAAAGAATGTAACATGAAAATTCTAATTTACAAAGAGAACAGCTTGAACGTGTGTGTGTGTGTGTGGGTGGGGGTGCGTGTGTGTGTGTGTGTAATCAGTTCCAGAAGAGTAACCAAGGAAGGCAAACCTCTCGGTCTCCCCTCCAATACTTATTTAGCTGCCTTCATCTACTTGCTCTCATATGCTGTATGAAATTCACAAATGAAGCTGCATTCCCCAGCAGGTCTGGGATCAGTGAATTCATGCAGAAGAGACACAGACGGTCTCCTGCACACGCATGCATGACAGAAGGCAGGAGAATGAAGTTGTGTTAAAGGGATGAACCTGAAATAGAAATGGAAACAGAGGGAAAAGAGAGTGTGAAAATGCTATAAATTTCTAGTCCATATATTTAATATGATATCATGATGGAGAATGACAGTATGTTTATGTGCGTCTCTGGGAAGGATTGAGTGTGTGGTCTACAGTACGTGCAGAATCAAGGTCAATGACACGAGTAATAAATGGCTTCAGATGCACATGAAACACATGGGTGCACACACACACACCCCACACACATACAGTGTACACTCAAAGCACATTCTCACCTTTTGCCTGTCTCATTGTGTTTTATGTTACCATACAAGGAACCAAATTGAGTGTTTTAACCACTAAATGTCTTTGATAGTAAAATTTGGAATTTGTTCTCTTTTATATACAGTTGTCCCTCATTTATCATGATAAGTGAATTTCCATGAAGCATGATTTGATATTAATAAATGGAATATTTTAGTAGTTTGCATTTAGAAAACATTTTAAAGACATTCTAAAAGGTTTTTTATACCATTATTAGAACCATGTATATAAAATAACACCATTTAACTGTACACCTGTATTACCCAATACAGTTGACATTATAATAGAAAATACAAAAAATAGGACAAGACAGACGTTAGCATTGACAGCGTTCTTCCTGGTGACTGGTGTTATTGTAACATTACTGACACCTAGAGACCAATGTAGAATACTAGTGTACTGCCATTATTGATGGTTAAGGAGAGACTTACAATGCACTTCAATTACTTTATTAACAAGCAGAGAACACATGCTGTAAACATTCACACAGGAGCTACTGTCGTCCACTCTCTACACTTCTAACCTGCTGTGAGCACTCAACTAACAGTCAACTCTAACTAGCTAACGTCACACTCACCACTTCCCGGCCCCGCTTCTTAAAGGCCTACACAAGTCACAGATACTGTCTTGCACTTCACATCACGCCTTCTGAATGCTTTATGTTTGTATTTTGATTTCATTTAGCCATTTTGCATAATATGCATAATATGCATAATATGAGAATAAAGGCAACTAACTATGTGGATGTTATTTCATGTCCAGAAGCCTTGAATAAAGCTATAACCTGTATTTAGAAAGTTGTAAACAGGTTTTCTAAACGCTATCTATGAAAATATTCTACTTATGAAGAAGGAATCCTACTTTATTCTTATGAAAGTCGGATCTTGAACCAATTAACCGCGATAACCGAGGGATTATTGTATTTGACTTTCATTGTATTATAATTCATTACCATCATTACCTCTCTTTGCTGATTTGCTCACATGGTTCTACCTTATAATGAGGTCTGTGGTGTCCATTTAGACTGAGTCAAGTAAGCAAATGTGGTTCCTTGCCATATGAAGGCTACAGACAAAACTGTGAAAGACGATGATAAGAAAAAGTGTAATCTGTGAGAAAAAATACACAAAACTGTAGCAAATCCTCTTGGCAAACAGTCTGGGCAACAATTCTGAGAATACCAATCTTGCCACAAGCTGCTGCGATCAGCGTCCAAGCAGAGTGGACCAGCACTTCTTCAGCTGGATATGTAAATGTTCAGTATCTTTTTAATGTTGTGCATTCAAATAAAACATGCTTTACTATATACCCCTGCACATTCTAATGAGATCTTTAATTCTGACAAGACAATACAGGAGATTGGGTCTACACAACAAGATAAGACGGAATACTAACATTACTTGTAAGGAAAGAAAATGAAAAAATATATATTGCAATCTACTAACTTTATTTCTACTATGTTACCTTACATTGCTCCTCACGAGGCTGCACTATTCTGTACTCTGTGTGTATGCTCCACCCCGCCTCCACCCATCAAGACAAAAAGACTATTTGTTCAATTGAACAAGAGAGCCAAGGTGCTCGAACCAAATGCACAGAGTGAACTTTCTTCCTGTCTTCTTTGAAGGGGAGAGACGAGGAAGACGCACATGCACATGGCAATATACTGAACCTGGCAAAACAATCAATTCCATTCTCATTTATTGTGCGGTTAATTTACTGTATTTATCATTATCCCAGTCCTAGAGCACATGAGACAATTTTGTTCTGAGAAGTTTTGCGATACCCCTAATAATGATTTTCAGTTTTGATTGAGACTGTCAGAGACATACATTTACAATACGTTTATTATCGTAGTTGTGGTTTGAATTGGGGCCGTCCGAATAAACTGAAAATTATTATGTTTGTAAAAATACATGTCTTGTATTGATCTTATTGTATATGTATGGTGCAGACTTCAATATGTTTATGTAGAAAATTAAGGTCAATAAATAAATGAATCACTAGGGTTCTTCACTCAATATTGAGTTAACGGAAATTCCCTTTCACACGACTACTTTTTTGACGTGTGATTAACGTGCATACTTCCTCTTGATCCTCGGCTCACATTGTAGTTTCAGGAACGCAGTGGTGTGGTATTTGATGTGGAGACACAAGCAGGAACAAATATTGAACAGAAGTGGACAAAGAAATGGGTATTTTATTTTCAATGGTAAGTTTAGCTTCAAAGCACTGACCAATGGCTCTCGACAAGACCAAAGTTGCAGTATTCGTATCTACTGTCGCAGTGAGTTGTGTTGTCACAGAGTACATGATGTCTCAAATGGTACAGAGAAGCTACTGGAGCACTACAGGTATTTTTTTAATTGTCATTTATACAAGGGTACCTTGGCGTATCCCAATTAACGTGTGTCTTTTTATAGTTGGCTGATTTTTTTCTATCAACTGTGAGCTAAAATTTGGGCCAAGAGCTGCTAGTTACCGGCAGGCATAGCCGAGGACAGCTGTTTTGGGGGCTTGTGTCAATGTGACAAAGGCAGAAGTGAGCGAACACAAACATACGGTACTGTTCAATGACATGGCAGTAAAGGCTCGCGAGGGAATATATTTGCATTATTATTTAGTAGCAGTTTATTGGTGTTTGATCTTGAACTGCTGTGTTTGTCTATGATGACATAATAAAATGTACAGTAGATACTTCATTCATCGTAAGAGAAATGAAAGACCGGCAGAGTCATACTTCCATGTCGTTGAAGTGGCCAGACTAAGAAAAGTGCATCAAGTGTGTAAAAGAGTGTGAAGTATAAGCCATAACCTGACTGCACTACAGTATTAGAGTAGATTAGATTCAACTTTATTGTCATTGCACATGTATAAATACATCCATCCATCCATCCATTTTCTATACCGCTTATCCTCATTAGGGTCACGGGGATGCTGGAGCCTATCCCAGCAGACTTTGGGTGAGCGGCGGGGTACACCCTGGACTGGTCGCCAGTCAATCGCAGGGCACATATAGACAAACAAACATTCACACTCACATTCATACCCATGGACAATTTAGAGTCACCAGTTAACCTAACATGCATGTTTTTGGAATGTGGGAGGAAACCGGAGTACCCGGAGAAAACCCACACACGCACGGGGAGAACATACAAACTCCACACAGAGATGCCCAACGGAGATTTGAACCCAGGTCTTCCAGATCTCCTGACTTTGTGGCCAATGTGCTAACCACTCATCCACCGTGCGGGCTGTATAAATACAGAACAGCGAAATGCAGTTAGTATCCAATCAGAAGTGCAAAAAGCAGCAAGGGCAGTATTACAATACAGTATGAACAATATGCAGAGATATGAGATCAGGTATGTACAGTTATATGCAGTGCATAAGTTAGGTGATAAATAGGATGGTTTGAGTTACCATAGTGCTCAGGAACAATGTAGAGGTAGTATGGACAATATATATATATATATATATATATATATATATTTAGGAATATAGTAATATGTATTATACAGTATAATATGTAATATACAGTATATGAGTTCTGTAAACTACTGACTCTTCCTGAGCACTCTGTTTTTTGTCAGTTAGTTGTTGGGGTTTTTACCTAGTGATGTGCATGATCTCTGATTTTGTTTCTGATTGCCACTGAGTAATATTCAGGCTGACATCGGTGATACCGACACTTGGTGCAAATCCACCTGTGCGTCTGGTAAATTATACAAAGTAGTGTATTTCATATCGTAGCATAAAGAACACAAGACATGTGTTAATTAAATACATTTTGCATTATTAAACGTAATAAAGTAATCATTAATTTCAGACATTTATTTATTTACGCTGAACCCTGAAGAATACTGTGGTTACAGGGTGATTTCCAATATCAACTTTAATCCGCACATCCCTAGTTTTTGCAAACCTTTATTACCTTCATTAATAACGTGCTTAGTTGTGAGAAGACGCTAACTTTGGATTTCTCTTTTTCGTTTCCTAGTTTTTATTGACTACACAGCGCTCCATAGCCTGTTCAACTCTTGCTACTGGTCCAGATTCCCTTAGGTCTGGTGCCAGTAACATGCATCTACACACGTCACCTTAATATTACTAACAAAGAAAGATACTGTAATGTTTGCGTTGCCATGGCAATAGAGAAATGAATTAACATGCAAAACTAACTTGCTGCAGGGGCATGTAAATAACCTGCTGCATTCTCTTTCACTTCAGTTGGTTGGTGTGTTTGTATTGTCGCGTTCACATTTTGGATGCTGGCAGACCACAGTATGCTGCTTTTTTTCGTTTATTTTGGTCATCTTAACTTGCCATCAAACATAAACTTAACTAAAGAGCAGTGTGAAGCTAATTACAGTTTTCTCATCATAACTAGACCAAAACCTTCAGAAGTCGGTAGACCTCTGACAGACTGCGTCACGTGTGATGCAGATCCAGACTCAGCTGCTGTTAAAAACCTCCTATAAATTATTGTAAGTGTTTTCTACAATGCATCAATGTCCTCAAAAACACACACGCATCATGCGTACCAATGCCAGCCCTTGAATTATGAGGCCTGTCTGCTCCTTGGTAAACCATGCAAGTGCCGCCTCGATTGAGTAGAACTCCGAACTCCATTTCTGGTTTTCATGTGTCGTCAAAAATGGGTGTCTTTAAATGGCTGTGGGCAAGAAACAGGGTCGATATGAAGGTCTTAGACAGCCGTTTGAAGCATCTCTGAAGATCTTCGATGACGTGCTTGGCTCTGCAGCCATAATTAAACTATATTAGGGATTAACCTGGGTGAAGCGCTCACCACAAAACTGGGTTGTGCACATTTGCATGCATGTGCAAATATAGGACGGCATGACCAGTGAGTGTTTGTAGTGGTATAAGAAACTGTGGTATAAGAAACTGACAGTACAAAATACTAAAAACAGATGTGCCATGACGAAAGATCACATCATCTCTTTATTGCAGTGCCTGATTTTAAATGAACTGTCTCTTTATTTTCTTCTGCAAGCTTTAACCACCAAGAGTCACGATGACGGTAAATGATCCCAAACAGTGTGTGACGCCTCTAACAGGCTACATGGTAGTGATGTGTCTGTCGCAAACTAAACGGGTCTTAGAGCCAGCCCTTAGGAAGTAAACGACGGCAGCCGGTTCTTTTTTCTGTTAAAGCGGCACGTGATTGGTCAAAACACTGAAAGAGCAGCAGTAAGAGAAAGAAGGATATACACACAAGCAAGCTAGAAAGGTGAGGAAACTGAGCAGCAGGAAACAAAAGTTTAGGCCCTTTGTGTTTCGGAATGCCAAACTTTTTAGCTCAAATGTGACCTGTATGTGATCTTTTCATGTCAATGTGAACCGTACAATTCCGATTTTTTTTTTCAATAGTGACTCAGACCTCATCCATATGCGGGTATAAATCCGATGTATAACTGAACTGTCAGGTCGCACATATTCAACACATCATCGAAAGACGTTGTTTACCATGTGAGATTTGGACAAAGCTACTCAACTACGTAGGCAAAAATTCTTCTTGTCATTCAAAAATTATTTTTTAAATCCGTGTCTCACCGTTCCTGCCACCCACACGCTCCTTGGAATAGACATCGCAACAAGTCCTCCACAAACTTCCATAGCCAAAATTCTTTCCTTATTTCTTAATCTCCTACGTGAAATCATATGGTTAAGAAAATATTGATTCCCGTTGCACGAAGTCCTTGAAATTGCCACAATCAAGACAGCAACCTTTACATCCGTAAACAGCGTGTCTGACACTTCCAATCTGACACTGACTAAAACTTTAAGTTTTAGTTTAAGCCGGAGTTTATCAATACAACACAAAGCATCTATACCGATACTTTGTGGAAATTAAACCTAATGTGTCTGTTACGTTTTAAGATGTAGTGTATTTCAAAACATTGCAAAAATAATGCATTACATCAGAGTATTTCTTTATTTTGAAGTAGCGATTTACAGAGCGATTTACAAAACAGCCAAGCTAATTTACAACAAAACATAAAACAAGGACAAATTATATAAAATATGCGAAAATGGTATTTCAAACAATAAATAAAACAAGTTCAATAATAAGACCATTAGGTGATTAATTAATGAAGTACAATAACAATGAAAACATTATTCACATTTCAATCATGGTTTGGTTACGATCAACCATCTTTTAAACAGAGTGAGACTACGCTTTCACGTTACGCTCTTTACTCAACGGCAAAAAAAATTAGTTCCCACCCACATTCTATCAAGTTCTCAAAAATTGATTAACTTTCCTGTTAATGATAGACACTATCTAAAATGACTGAAGTATCCAAACTATCAATATTTTGATTTAAGAATCCATTTTGGTGCTTGAAGATCTGGCATAAGAAGAATCAAATTCTCAACATCGATCTCCACATCGTGCCCATTTACAGCATGGCAAGCGAGTGTGCCTCAAGTATTACATTGTTTTTGCCCAATGATTCAACCTGAAAATGTTCCCTAGTGGAAGTGCCAATTGCAACACAGTGTGGTCACAATGTGTTTTCAACCAATGAAAATGTGTGGACAGGAATTTAGTAATCCACAATGATGTCTTGTCGATGTGTGTGTTCTTTCACTGTAAATAATTTACAAAGAATAAACGCAATCAGATTGGATCTTCTTGTCTAATTGGGATGGGTCTTTGTTTTTCAGTTTTATAATTAGTTTTTTGCAATGCAATCTGTTGCAAATAAATGGCGACACATAAACAATAAACATTTCATATAATTAGACAAAACAACTGTCTCCTTTAAAAGAGAATAACTTCCCATCACTACTACAAGGTAAAGACATTTTCCCAACTGTACATACTGCAGAGAGCTTGTGCTTGTTCAGCCCCCAAAGACATGTGCCACATTTTGTGGTGATTTGGTCCGTTTTGTAGAGTGTGTTAAGCTCTGTGAGAAATTTCACGTCAGTCCGACTTTTGGGTCAAACTTTAGGGTGTAATAGCTCCATCATGTGGTGTATTTGTCACAAAATCATAGCACAAACAGCATAGCAGGATCTGTTTTGCCAAATGGTCACCCTTTTGTGTGCAGGGCTTCATGAGTACAAGAGTTACACAATGCAACATTTTTCAACACTGCATTTGGTAGTCTGTAGGAGAAAGTCAAAGGGAAACTTCTTTTTTAAACACAGTCATTCTGTTGTCTTATCCCTGCAGTTTATCGCCAATTATTGCACTCCACCTTTTTTTAACATACAGTATTTCCCTGGAGCGCACCATTCTTGTGCCACATTCTTGTTTCTCTCCCCCTCTCTTCTTTCTTTCTCTTTCCTTACCTCTCTCTGACATTGATGAATTGTTTGTCGAGTCAGGTAATCTATCTTGCCACATCCCCCATTTGAGCACAAAGTCGCACTACCTCCGCTACATACTTTCTTTCTCTTTCTCCCACATAAATGTTGCTCCTTGGGGTATCCTTCCACCCAAGGTTAGTGAGAGAGGCTCTCACTAGGGAGATCTCCCTGACAGCAAAGAAATATTATATAATTTTGTTATTACATTCTACCAGTTGTTATTTCACTGATATTGAAAACATGATAAAATGATCGTCATTACTATTTGATTTTATGTTAAGAAATATTTTCACATAACTTGAAAGAGGGGTTGTTTAATAGGGGTCATCTGTCGTTTATCACAATTAATTGGCTCAAGACCTGACTGAGATAGGTGGTTTCCGCGGAGTAGGAATAAATACTAATAAACAAAATATTTTCCTTGTTAGAATATATAAAACCTGTTTATGAATATGTAGACATGAAATAACACCCTAATAGTCACATTCCACAGGCTACAGAATCACTGCAGGGACACAACAGACGGCCGCCGCTAGTATAGCAAACTACCAGCTTACGTATTCTAAACTTAAGAAAGTGTTTCAAAACGTGTGGGGAAAAAGAACTTACCACTGCCACACAGAATGAGAGGAGAACCTTTTTCCCACTTGATCTCAGCTATGGCATGTTGGCTTGGCTCTACTGGCTTGGTCACCAGTCTCCATGCAGTGTAAAAAGTAATGTAAAGTAACGACACGTCTGACAACATTACCGATGACTAGTGACCAGAATACTGCATATAACTTGCCTTTCAATATTTGTGACTAATAATAGGCCATAGTCAACCATGAAACAGTGACCATTTTTTAATTATTATAGAGTGAGAGAGCAATATTCAAACTGCAATATATATTATATTTACATCTCCAGGTATTGTTCTTAATATGTTAATATGTTATTGTTTACAATTGTGTTCTGCACACAAATAGTAAGCTTTCAATGGGCCAGTTAATGCCTACATAGTCTTGCACTGTGCCCCAAACCGTATTACCAGAACACATCAAGTATTGAGCAGCTATGCTTAAAGCAATATTAATGAAACGTATGTGGAAAATTGATTAGTTGGGTAGAAAAAGACACTAAACAAACATCCCCCCTCTGCGCGTGGACCATCTTAAAAGCCTTTTTGAACTAATATGCTTTCCAGAAGGTCCCAGCCAGGGCCCACTTCCTTTAGGTATCACATTCACACAGTAGCATCCATTCATATGTGGGACCTCCGTTAAGCTATACCACAGTGCACCACTGTTCGCGCTGGTCCTCCTTGAGATACTCTCATCCAAACATATGCAAACATCAGCACCGGGATTATGGGTGGACATCCATTTACAATTCATTTACAAATAGTAACTCGCCGAAATTCACTTGTCACGGGTCTGATTAATCCAGTCGGCTCCAATTATTCGTGATAAACAAGCGATTACTGTGTCATACTAAATACAACACTGGCATTGAAACAGGAGCTCAGAACATTCAAATATGTTCAATCACTTAATTGTTACATTATCCCGTAGTTTTGGTGAACTCTTTTTTTGTACAAGACCACATCAGCAATATGGCTACACTCGTACGTAGTACGTAGTATTTTGGTTTGCCAACCTTCAGTAAATATTTCAGCATGTATACAATAATATTTAGTAATCATCTTGAAACTATTTAATTAATTATAAGTGTATTTATTTATTGATCAATTAGTATAAATTGGTTTGGTTTGTAAATAACAAACATTTCAATGAGGTTTGAATGAATGAAATGGAACTTGTGTTGCTTTGTCTTGCTGTCTTGCCGGCCTAGCTTCTGGCCTCTGCTCCATGTTTGGTTCAAAACCATAGACTGAATGACAGCACATTGTCTTGCAAAGATGTTCCACAATGCATCTTGAAAGTTTGTATCATTAAACATTTATCTGTAAATAAATAGTCAAATCGGTATCCTTTAAGCATAAACATTTGCATGGTTTCCCAACTAATGACGTCTGGTACCTGTAGCACTGTATGTGGTCACTGTTTTGAAGGCATTCCAAAGGAAGCCTACTTGTATTTCCAAGCCTACTCTGGCCACATACAATTGTGTGGCAGGCCATATCGGGCCTGTAGGCTGAGTTTGACATGTGCATTAGCGACTTAACCCCTACAGCTAAGGAAGCTTCAGTCAGACAGGTACTGTTGTAATTTTGATCGGATGTTCAGTACAATGTCGAGTGAGGTAGAAGGGGGCTCTATGGGCGTAGAAAGGGAAACATAACTCCATCTCTGACGTACAGTCAATAACAGATAACAGTAAACAACCACAACTATTTTGAGCCTATAAATCGAGTTGCTCACGCACCATCTGCACGTGGTAATTGAAAAGTTGAACTGCTAGAGGCTACTCACTATGATTGAAGCACATGCGTTAACAAAACAGCCAATTTAATTCCCCTCACGCACACACACACGCACACATTGAATTTTCCTGCTAAAATTTATCTTTCTCTCTTTTGTCCCCTTTACTAACCTGCTCCTGATAAGCAGGCAGGAGGAATGGTGTGAGGATAGACGTGACATTGCAGTGCACAACTGGAAGATAAACATACAAAGACATAAGATATACAGTGGTTTGCAAAAGTTTGGGCACCCCTGATAATTTTCAAGATTTTCCTTTATAAATCATTAGTTTGGATCAGCAGTTTCAGTTAAATATATCATATAGCAGACAGCCACAGTGTTATTTGAGAAGTCAAAATGAGTTTTTAGGATTTACAGAAAGTGTGCAATAATTATTTTAACCAAATTAGATAAATTTTGCATACCACCGTACACAACAATGTGCCTTGAAGAATATATTTCTTAGTTTTAATTGAGATATTCATTATACAATGTTTGTATGTGGTTTGCAGTGCACTGAATGCACTGTATAATATAGTTGAGAGCTGTTTTTTTGCCCCCTAAACAGGGTTACCATTTTTTTGCATGGGTAACTAATGTTTTGTAGCTTAGTCAATATATATGACATAAGAATAGACTTTATTAGATGATTGTTTAGTGGGCTTGTTTTTACCAGTAGAATATTTTATCTGGTTAGCGGGAACATTATGATATTATATTATCAAAATAATAACAGTCACAAAATGTAGCATTGTACTCAGTATAAATGCATACTTTTTTATCTAGCTCTTGTACTGGATCACATGAATGTGGTAGATGAGTGCCTTGGCATAAACAAGGATCAAGAATTAAAGGAACCATTTGTTTTACAACAACCAGATTTACAAAGTTACATTAATGTAAACTTTACTGTTGCTCCAGACTGATGTAAATAGCTCTGCAACACCCCCTCACAGCCCCTACAGTACAGTAAATATATCCACAACTCCTGCAGAGAAACAACTGTTGAACTCCTTAGCACTTATTCTGCTGTCTGTGCCCTGGCACAATGGACCTGCTCAGAATAGAGTAAACACACACATTTATATGGTTGAATATTTAGTGCATGTGGAGAGATTACAGTGCAACTAAACATCCCTCCTGTCACAAGGAAATGTGACACCATACATGTTGCAGTGCTAGTAAAGCGTAAAACAACTGAATGCATTGCGTAACAATGATTAATCAAATTTGTCCATTTTAACTCATAATTAATCACAATTAATTGCAGATAGAATAAAGGGTTTTCTATATTTAGTAGTTATGTAATCTCTTTGTGGTAAACAATTTAATATGATTTTAGATAAGGATAAGATATAAATATAAATGATATAAAAGGACAGAGGCTGCACAGTGGCCAAGTGGTTAGCATGTTGGCCACACTGTCTGGTGATCTGGAAGATCTCCATTTGAATCTCCACTGGGGCATCTCTGTGTGGAGTTTGCATGTTCTCCCCGTTTGTTGGTGCTCCAGTTTCTACCACATTCCAAAAACATGCATGTAAGGATAAATGGTGACTAAATTGTGTGAATGATTGATTGTCTGCCATGCGAGTGACTCGCGACTATTTTTACAATATTGTTAAACAAGTAAAAGGATGCTGTAAGGCTGGAGTCCCAATCCAGTTTTTGCATGTTTAATGCAAGCAGCAACATGTCCCACTATGTTCGACGGTCCGCAAACACACACTCTAACTTTGCAATGCATCATTTCCCATGCTACAAAGATAAGACTAGTATACTGCATTTTTGTTTGTTGCTGTGTGGGAATCCATAAAGGTAAGATTTAATGACCTTATTGTGTCCTAATGTGTAGCGATGAGCCAGATACAGATACGACATGCGGTCAGGGTAAGCAAGTGAGGCAGAGCATCCTGGTGGTCTTTTCTTTCCACTGCATGTAAAAATTAAAAAAAAACTTTGATTACATTAAATGTGTCTATTGTAGTTCTATGGGCCATGCTTTGCATTGTTTTTCTTTTTCAATCCAATAATTTCAATGATTTCATCATTAAAAATAGCTGAATTTCCATATTTCCTGTACAAATGCATCGGATGCGCAGCTTTGAGAGTTACATTGAGTCATCGCTTTCTTGGTGCTTCAAGCGACCGTGCACACATCCATTCAGGCAGGCTGTGATTGGTTTGTGGCTTCACACAAGAGACATTGTAGTTTCCTCATTGCATCGCCAATAATACTGTATATGTTTCATCAAACATGTACTGCACAAACTGACATTTAACGGACTGTTAATACTGTATATTTAATGAAAATGTGTGCCATTTAGTCTTTCTTATCAACCAGAAAAGCCACTAAAAGTGCACAATGGAGTCTGGTATGTACGCTGCCGCAACCAGCATGTGGCAGTGTTGAGTTGAGCTTCATGGAGCTCTAGACGTCACGTGACTGATCCCTGTACATTTGATCACACAGCCGTGCTGGCAGGATAGCAGTAATGCGTAGAAGAAGACGCTCATAAAAATAAAAAAAATCGGCATGTAACATTAGTCTATTTCCTTCATGAACAGAAATAACCAGCATAGTATTTCCATTTAATTCCCGACCAAATGGAGGATTAAATCTCAAAAGCAAAGGACAGGCGCATGGACTAAATTTACCGGTAAAGGTAAGACCAAATGCAATTTAATTTTAAAAAAAGAGATAAGCAAGACAAAAAACTACGAATTTGACTTTATATGAAATAGTTGTTTCAATTAATGTCAAAATAGAAATATATGCTTATCTTCTATTTTGGCTTCATGTTTTTATATCTGACTCCTCTGTAGTCAGTGCATCACCAATCATGAACCTGACCGCACGTCACTGTTCTAGATAAGTATCTGCAATTAATAAAACACTGAAGATAATTCTCATCCTGACTCATGACAGCCTGTGACTGTGTATGTGTAGCTTATGTGGTGAAGTGTGGTTAACGGGTCTTCAAATGAGCCAATCAGCAAGTGAGACTTCACAGTGTCAGAGGTGCAGAATCTGGGACCTAATGCTGAAGGAACAGTAGGCATGGACCTTGCAGCTTCGCGCTTTGGATCTGGAAGCTGGAATCCTTAACTTAAAAGCAAACTACAAAAAGCACCGTTGCCCAAAAAAAGAGACAGATTGATGAAAAATGATGCACAGATGGATTATCAAAAATATCTCAATTCATGTTTCACACTTGCAGGTTGTGTGAAAATGTGGACATGAGGGGCCAGGAGACTGACTGCTGTATGGTGGAAAGGCAGTTGCCCTGGTAGCAGAGGACTTCAAGGCATCAGGTGCGTTAACTGCCATAACTACCACCCATCAGTGTACAGCAGTGTGTTCTAATCATGCAAACACACTGCTAATAAAACCATCGCGGTGCATTTTTATATAAATCTCATATTACCGTGGTATTTCGCTATGGGAGAGCAGAATTGTTATAAATGTAAAATGGTTTGATTGGAATTTTCATTGCATAATTGGCCTTCTGCTTTATAATGTATTGCTCCATTAGTTTCTTCATTGGAAGGGAAATTGACAGACAAAAAAGAATGGCGACAAGGTCCTTATCTGGAATTGAGGACACTAAACCACCAGGGTCCCCTGCAGCTCAATGTTTATTTCTTTTTGCTGTGCTCTACAAGGCTATTCCATTAGGATAGTTTTCTCTATTAAATGGGGTTAAATAACAACATAATCAAAGAACACACATACTTTCGAGCTTTAAAATGTGACAAAAATGCGTTAAACTAGGTTTTTTTGTTTTGTTTAAATATTAAAATTGCAACTCCATAACAGGTTTTAGATTGTTCTTTGACTAATGCATATTTGCTTGAGTTCTCAAATGATCTTCTGGTGTATGCTAATGTAGGTCAGTATTTGAACAACAGTGATAACATTATTTGAAGAATTTCATAGGAAATCATGTGAATAATTAAACACTATTTTTTTTTACTTGGCAGAAGAATTGAAGCATGCGGGTGCCACCTTTATACATTTTGTGCACAAGTCGGTATGGTAACCTGCAAAATCACCAATTTTCTTGTAATTATTATGCAAAACCTTTTGTATGAAATCCTGCTAAACTCATTAATGTTATAACTGTTTGAATGACATTCGACTCATTTGATTCAGGGTTCATGAGAACCTTTTAACCAGAGTCTTACAAAGACACATTGGAAGTGATTATTAAGCCCGTCTTCCTGTACTTTCTCCACTGATCACACAAATCATAAACTCCTCCCTCTCCTCTGGTTTTGTGCCACAGTCTCTCAAGCTGGCTGCTATCACCCCCATCCTCAAAAAACCCAACCTTGACCCTGAAATCTGTGCAAATTTCCGCCCCATATCCAACCTCCCCTTTCTGTCTAAAATCTTGGAACGTATTGTTGCCGCTCAACTCCAGACTCACCTCACCTCCAACAGTCTCTATGAACCCTTCCAGTCTGGCTTCTGTCCCAAACACAGCACCGAAACAGCTCTGCTCAAAATTACAAATGATCTCCTCCTCTCCTCCGATTCCGGTAACCTTTCCATCTTCATCCTCCTGGACCTCACCGCAGCTTTCGACACCTTCACCCATACCATCCTCCTGTCCCGTCTCAAAAACTTGAACATCACTGGTTCCGCTCTTTCCTAGCTCCAGTCCTATCTCATAAACCGGCAACAGTTCATCCAGATCAACCACTGCTCCTCCTCCAAAGCTCCCCTGCAGCCGGGTGTCCTGCAGGGTTCGGTGCTTGGTCCTCTCCTCTCCTCTTTTTTGTCTACATCCTCCCCCTCGGCAACATTATTCGTCATCATGGTCTCCGTTTTCACTGCTACGCTGACGACATCCAACTTTACATCTCCACAACATCCATCAACCCCAGCGTCTACTCCACTCTCTGCCACTGCTTAGCCGACATCAAAAACTGGATGAATCACAATTTCCTCAAATTAAACAGCGACAAAACAGACTTTATCATTATTGGTCCACATAAAATCACCAAATCCTCTCAACACTTCACCCTGCACTTCAACAACACCACACTTCTTCCATCCCCACTCATCCGCAATCTTGGTTGTCTCCTCGACCCCACTCTTTCATTTCAGCCTCACGTAAAGCACATAACCCGGACTGCTTTTTTTCACCTCAAAAACATAGCTCATTTCCGTCCATCACTGACCTTTTTTGCTGCTGAAGGTCTCATCCACACGTTTATCACAACCAGAATCGACTATTGCAATAGCATTCTCTATGGTACATCATTAAAAACCCTCAGCAGAGTACAGTACATTCAGAACTCCGCCGCTCGGCTCCTCACCCACACTCGTTCCCGTGAACACATCACCCCTGTCCTCCTCAAGCTCCACTGGCTCCCTGTCCCTCAGCGTATCCACTTTAAAATCCTTCTCATTACATTTAAAGCGCTCCATAACCTGGCCCCTCCTTACCTCACAGACCTGCTCCACCATTACACTCCATCTCGCTCCCTCCGCTCCTCCAACTCCAACCTTCTGTCCTTGCCCTGTAGGACCAAGTTCCGAACCTGGGGGCAAAGAGCTTTTTCCATCGCTGCCCCCACCCTCTGGAACTCTCTGCCTAAACCCCTCCGTGACTGCTCTGACCTCCCCACCTTCAAGAAAGAACTCAAAACTTATCTGTTTAAAATTGCTTTTAATGTTTGATTTAATTCTGTAAATTTTGTGCTGTTTTTATTCTTTAATGTATTGTAACGCGTCTTTGAGTTTCTTGAAAAGAATTGTTATTGTTATTATTATTATTATACAAATACAGCATTAGCAATTTGTATGACATTTTGTGGACGGTTGGTGCATGTTGAGTAGAAGACCCCTGTACTGCTGCTACTAAATTAACAGAGCCTCCGCTGGTTGCAGCCAAGTAGTTGCATGAGTTGTTTCACCATTAATACAAAAATCCATTGCACAAAATGCATTCATTCGATTCAATTGGAATTATTCTTCTTAACTGAAAAATTTGAATGTAAATTAGTGCGTCCAACTGCATGTCCTCAGTCCTAAAGTGTCCTGGCCTTGTTCTCATGAGGTACAGAAAATACATCAATGAAATACATTGTCTGTGTGTTATTTCTTCTATACGTCATTCATACAAATCCATTCCATTCCATTCCATTCCAATTTCTTCCGCTTATCCGGGTCCGGGTCGCGGGGGCAGCAGTCTCAGTAGGAAAGTCCAGACTTCCCGGTCCCCGGCGACCTCTTCCAGCTCCACTGGGAGGAAACCAAGGCGTTTCCAGGCCAGCTGTGAGACATAGTCCCTCCAGCGTGTCCTAGGTCTTCCCGGGGCCTTCTCCCGACTGGACATGCCCGAAACACTTCACCAGGGAGGCGCCCGGGAGGCATCCGGATTAGATGCCCGAGCCACCTCAACTGGCTCCTCTCAATGTGAAGGAGCAGCGGCTCTACTCTGATACAAATCCACCAATCCCAAAACAGCTGGGATTTAGTGGTAATATTATTATTAATAATCGTGTGAGGCCGCACGGTGGATGAGTGGTTAGCACATTGGTCACACAGTCAGGAGATCTGGAAGACCTGGGTTCAAATCTCCGTTGGGCATCTCTGTGTGGAGTTTGCATGTTCTCCCCGTGCGTGTGTGGGTTTTCTCCGGGTACTCCGGTTTCCTCCCACATTGCAAATAGGTGTCCATTAGAGTGTGAATGTTTGTTTGTCTATATGTGCCCTGCGATTGACTGCCGACCAGTCCAGGGTGTACCCCGCCTCTCGCCCAAAGTCTGCCGGGATAGGCTGCAGCATCCCCGTGACCCTAATGAGGATAAGCGGTATAGAAAATGAATTAATTAATGATAGTGTGTGTGTGTGTGTAAAACCAATGAGAACTTCTTTGCTTCATATCAATATCCCTCTCCAGCCACTCGGCCTCACATTTTACTGTATATGCTAATGTGTTTTGCACCTGAAAGGCATCGAGAGGGCATGATCACGCTCAATTTCTCTTCACGTGAATCTGATACATTTCCGCCCAGTCTCTCACCAACACGAGCGCCATGAGGAGCCCATTAATGCTGATGTGATATGTATGCGGCTCACATCTGTCACATGTCGCTGCCGTGGCAACACCAGCTGCCGTGGTTACAGGAGGCCAGCCTCTGTAGTCTTTTGGGATTTGGCTATTATAGGGTAGCTAGTTACGTGCATGCATGGAAAAGCGCATTGTTATACCTGAGAGCCGAGCATAAACACTGCAACTACTGGTGTTTTTCTATGTGATGATAGATAATTGGTGGGGGTGTTGCTTGTTTAATGCCAGGATTGGTTTAGCTGATTGAACTGCGAGTGGTTTGACCCTGTCTTGTGTTTGATGAGTACTCAACCAGTCTAGACAAACCTATGTTTTACAATCATCTCAAGTTCAGATTTGCTCATGATTGGCTCGTTGTTAAAATGATATAGTTGAGTTAGACGTTAATGGCTTCAAGGACAATTCAACCACTACAAACTATAACGAGATGGAGTATAGTTTGTTTACCACATACTGTCATGATAATGCAACGTTATTGATAAGTGGATTCATTCATTTATTTTCTATACCATTGATCTGTTTAGGGTCACGGGTGAGCTGGGGCTTTTCCCAGCTGACTATGGGAGAAAGATGGCGTACACCCAGGTATGTGCAGTCAGGGGAAGCAGGTAAGGCAGAGCCTCAACAGTCCCCATGAAAAATAAAAAATAAATAAATAAAGATAACATTAAGCAAATATTAATATTTGTTCATTGAACTGTATTGTAAATGTAGTTTTCTGTATGAGTTTTTAAAATGTTCTTAAAGGAATATATATATATATATATATAATAATATATATAGGAATATATGTATATGACTTATATTTCCATAGCTATTCCAAGTCACTACAAGTGAACTTGACAGCACACTCAGTAACTGAGAAGGTAGTGAATATATTCACAAAAATAGCCTGTTATGGCTTTGTTTTTGTGTCCAAACGTGGAAGCGTATACATCACTAGTATGTTCCATTCTATAAACAAGCCATTATTTTGAATTTTGGAAGATGTATAACAGAAACTGTTTTTTTAAAACATACACACAGCGACCCAGTTTCCTGAGCTGAACTCCAATCCAC
This sequence comes from Oostethus manadensis, assembly GCA_024372805.1. Lineage (NCBI taxonomy): Eukaryota > Metazoa > Chordata > Actinopteri > Syngnathiformes > Syngnathidae > Oostethus > Oostethus manadensis. The sequence continues at coordinate 505,757 of QODF01000086.1, forward strand.
CGCACACACAGATGAGTTTTTATGACTGGGGTGTGGCTATGAGGAGTGAATACACACACATGTAGCAGACAGACACAGACCAATACAGGCACATGGACGCGAGTCCTAAGTGAGCACAGCTGTGCCGCCAGATGTGTTCCTGTGTCCTGTGGTCACAAGTGTTGTGCATTTTGATGCATCTGAAAGTGAAAACACACACTGTTCAATATGATCCCTCCCCCGCCAAGTGTTTTAGTGCCTGACATTGTACTTAATGTCTGCTAATATAAACCCTACTAGTGTTGAAGCGCCAAAGTCAAGCACTGGTCAACCTTATATTGTCTGGATTTAAAAACTAATTTTGCTTTAGAGAAAAATAAGAGATTAGAGAAGAATTGTCTATTAGTTTGTCTCAGGGTGAAACTGTCACCACCATAAAACCCTTATTAACCGTACATGCAAAGTACAGTTTTGTGCAAAGGTCTGCTGCCACCACTAATATTGTTATGGTTACTAATGTTTTCATATTTTAATTTAATTAAAAAATATTAAACATATATTATAACATACATAAAACATATATATGCAAAGAAACATAGATATTATAACATATATTTCAATATAAAACATAACCCCAACAATATAAACAAAATATAATGGTGATTTAGGTGTGGAAGTGCCTCAGATTTTTTTTAGATCTCTCACAAGTCATCTGTGTAAAAAGGGGTTAACCCCTTCTTAAGTGAATTTTAAAAACAATGATGCACTCGGTCTTAATTGAATTTAAATTAATTTGTAATTGTGCGTACGGTGACACTGGAGTCTTACACTTCCCATACTTTACTACAATACCACAAGTATCCCACCCACGTACACTATGTTGTTTGAGTATTTACGTGCTGACAAACCACAACACAAATGATACGTGCTACCCAACAAGCACGACTGATCTCACACACACACACACACGCACACACACACACCAATATACAGCAGGCATCCCAAATGCAAAATATTCAGCAGTAGACTGTTGAAGGTCATCATTAGCATACTATTAACAGCCCTGCGTGTGTGTGCGTGTGTGTGTGTGGGCATGTGTGTGTCAAGCATGATACATTTACATGTGAATTAGAGACAGGCCCACAAGGGGGTTTGTGTTATTCTGACAAAGGGGGGTCATGTATGTGTCAGCGTCCAGTGGGAATAACACCAAGTCCCATGCCGACAGTACAAACGCGCGCAAATGCATACACCCTACCTTGACACTGCACTGCTGAACTGGCATTTTGGTGAGGGAGAATGACAACCCGGTCACACCGGTTCACCAAGAGTGAGAACCTTGCTTTTCACTGATCAGTAACACCTGCAACCTTCGATTCCCTTTAAGAAAAAAAGTCTCCAAACCACACAAACACATGAACACACACGCTCAAATCTTTAGCTCGGGTATTACACTGCCATGCGGCCCAGTTTACCAAGACAGGGATGGCACCATACTGTGCTTAACAATGTCACACTACAGAACAGTCCTGTGTTTTTGGTCAGTGGATAGTAAATCTTTACAAGCGCTACACCGACTGATCTAAAGTATATCCATTTCATTTTTATGGTATTGTCTGTCAAAACGATACACTGTAGTGAAATGGTTGCTGAAATGCGTGGGGTGTATTTACTTTCAGATACTGTTAGTAGACAAATCATTTTTATTTGCAAACCGTTTGAATGACTGTTGGCTAAGCAAAAGAGTCACACATCTAGCCACAACAGTGCTCTACTTAATAAAGTGTGCAGTCGGTGTAATGTATTCCCTATAAAGTTCCTTCACCAATTACAACTCTGCAAGTTTAACATCAGCGAGGAAAACATTACATGCAAATAACGAGCCGGTGGGTGGTCTTCTCACTATTAACAGTCTCCATTAGGTCATGTTGTTCTGGTTTTCTAATACCATGTTCACAATGCCTTAACAAGTCTGTATTTTCACCTCTGCCTCTCATTTACTGACTCTTACGTCCTCTCTGACTCCATTTCTTTGCTTTATATGCCCCATAATGGTCCATAAAAATTGCTAAAGTTGGCAATTAGCTCAGAGCATGATGTGTGACCCAGCTATATTCCTGACTAAAAAACAGTCAGCTACAGCAGACCTAGAGGCCAAAATTATTCCATTGGAATTATTCTATGTACACTACATGAGCACCATGTGTAATAAACTGATTTTATACCCTGTGGCATGCAGTGACTCATAACTAATATGGATTTCTGGCTGGTTGGTTGGTAGTAACTGCTGGAATTTTGCAGGGGTGAAAGCAACCCGCTGTTGTTCCACGTGCTATTGGCCACTTGTTGCCTTGGACGGGTGTTTGGGCTCGTTATCATGTTGGATAACAGCACCGTTTTCCAGAGGAGGGGATGACGCTTTGTTCACGGTGTCATAGTACATGTTGGAATTAATGTTTCCCTCAATTAACTGCAGCTCCCCGGTGCTGTCAGCATTCATGCAGTCCCGGACCATAACACCATGCTACCGCCACCACGCTGGACTGTCGGAAAGACACAATGCTCTTGTTACTCTTTTGTGTTGCCAGTTTGGTAAACAGTAATTCTAAAAAATCATGAGAAAACGATTCTGCCTGTGAGAAAAGTCTACATGCCTGGTGTCAACAGTGCATGACTCAAACCTTTACCATCAATCCACTCCCAGCCCTCATGAGGTGCCTATTGAAAGTCACTGCACCGATGGATTTCATATTGATTGTATGGTAAGAAAGAAAAATAAATAAATTGCCAGTCAAAGAAAATTGAAAAAGGCAGCTAATCCATGACGATTAATATTTGCTCTAAGTGCTCTGTTTCTTCAATCATCCATCATGTAGATTCCCACAAGAAGAGAAAGCAATATAAAAAAGGGAGCTAATCGATTTATAGGAGGCCATATGATCAATAAGGTAAAATGGGGACATTAGTTCAGAAAAAGTCTGTGGTTGTGATAGATACACCCTCCTCTTAGTAATAATAATAATAATAATCCAAAAGTAAATTATTGTCCCAACAGTTGCTCTTTAGCACAGATGGTCAGTGAGCGTTGGACAAATTAGCGCATCCTTGTGATTTATGACAACAATAACCCAGATTACAGTGCAGCACCTAAGGCAAGACAATGATGGCAGGATCTAATCTTTCATGGGTAACCAAATTAATAGATGTGCAAATGTCACACTTAATGAAGAAGCAAGTTTGTTTTTGGGAGCTGGACAGCATTCATACCTTGCTGGAGTAAGGTCCTGGGATTAGGAGCTTTAACGCTTGTCTTTTCAGCTCTGTCAGCCTTGTGTTGCAATTCTCACACCAAATCCCTCTTGTTTCACTCCCTGGGGAACTTCCGCTGCCTGAGGCCGGGGAGCCCGTCCCGAAACCCGGAGAGCCGCCAAGAGACCCGGGGGAGCCCGTGCCAATCCCTGGTGAGATGTTCCCCGGTGATCCAGAAAGGGAGCCTGGTGAGGAGATCCCTGAGCCAGGGGACGGGGTGCCTGTGGAGCTGGGCATGGAGCCAGCACCCTCTGGAGCGGGACGAGAGTTGGACCGGGTGGTTTCCTCATACGTCTTACGGTACCAAGTGTCCGGGAAAAAGGAGGCCGATTTAGTGGGGGACGTGTCGGGCATCTGTGGGACATTTAAAAGAAGAGAGTGCTTGAAAATTGCCATGCAGTCGTGTGGACCCCCCATGGCATAACTCCACTCCTGAACTACTGCACATAGAAGAGTGAACATTTGCCAGTTCCTGCTGTGATATCTGTGTGACTACTTTGACAAATACTGCACATAATTAAACCCCAAAGTTTGACCCCATAAACCTGATTGACTTGAGATTTCTCACGCAGCTCATTGACTCATTCATTCATTTTCTATACCGCTTATCCTCTTTAGGGTCGCGAGTCACGCAGCTCAATGCACTCTAATTGAAATTGTCTGCAATGAAAGAATCAAAAGGCACCAGTTATGGCAGTCAAGGCGCCAGACCCTGCTTGTTGTCATGTGTTAATATTAGTGTTTAACTCAGTCTACTCATTCTCATGAGAACATCAAACAGGCCACAAAGAGTTGGGTCCAGTTAAATCCAGACAATCCAACGATGTGGCAGCAAAGCGGCTCCTGAAATCTCTCGGGGTCTATAATAAGCAGCAGAAGTGAGTTGGGAACGATGATTTTGGAATATTCTTAAAAGATCATTAACCACCTGTGTGATATACAGTACATTAACACTGTTATGAGTGAGTATAAATCCGAGTTGCATAATCTCTGTAGTAATTTAAAGGTCCCTTGTTGTACTATCTGTGATTGACTGGCGACCAGTCCAGGCTGTACCCCGCCTCCTGCCCAAAGTCAGCCGGGATAGGCTCCAGCATACCCGCGACCCTAATGAGGATAAGCGGCATAGAAAATGAATGAATGTTGTACTATTTTACATCAATACATTTTTTAATATGTGAGATCCCACAATAGAGAATTGGAAGTGTGTTGGCCAAAATCCTTAGCCTTGATGGTTTAAAAGTCCTTTAAATGTTTGCATTCCTGTCTCTGACAGAGTGTGTGGCTGCAAGAGTGCTCTTGTACACTTTATCCACTTTTATATACACACTGTAATTCTGCACTTGTCCAACATAATGCTGATATATATTATATACACGAGGACCCAAACATTAGCAATACTAGCAGAGCTATGTGAGTTACAGTGGAGCAACATCATGCTGGGTTAGCCAGAAAAAAACTGAGAATGATCAAACTTACCGCCTCCATGTCTAGATGGCAGAGGTCCAGCTTTTATTTCAAGATGTGGAGTGAAGCCTGATTTCACAAAACTAACAAAGGAGGATTTTCCTTCAAGATGTAATGAAAACCCAGAAATTTGCCTGCGACCGCTTAGCAACTCTTCTGTCAAAAGTAGGGGAGACAATAGATTTTTTCTGGGTTTGCTGCTTATAAACAGGCTCAATGGAGCCTTATGACTTTAGCAATATAATTCCAAATTCACATTTGCAAATATGTTCCATTTTAAGATGTGTTTGTTAATTGAGGCACAACTATGTAAAAACTGTCACGTTATGATCAATTACTGATACAATCTGGGTGTGTTTCTGTCCTTTGCGGGACATTACCCATTACAATAATTTACTGGTGCAATTATGGCACAAATAATGAGATTATTTGTACCATTTCCATGAAGATATAATGCAATAGGCAGTCAACTGCTAATACTTAATCTGGGGTTGGCCCCTTTTCTCGTAATCCTTCATTTTAGCAAGACAATTTGGACAAGTAGACAGCATCAAGGACCACAGACCCCAGCAAATCCCCCACAGACACACTACAACATTTTCCCAGAAGTCCCAAAGTCTTCAGAGAAAGAATGCTGGAAAACTAGGAACAACTTCATATTTTCTCCCATTTCCCATTTTCTTCCAGTCAAAAGTAACCCGTATGCTGAAATGAAAATGTACAGTATGTACTTTTTCATTTTCAAAAAGATGTATGAAGATGGATTGCAATTAGAAATGGATCAATATTTTTCAGTCTATCAATAATCAACAAAGTGAGGTGCGCCTGCCCCTTACCGTGTATTTCCTGCCCCGTCCGGCCACAGATCTCTCCTTGGACCCAGACAGTGAAGTCATGTTGGAGGTGAGCACAGGAAAGAAGATGAGGAGGAAGATCTCTTCTGCTGCTTCTTCACATCCAAAAAGATGATTTCAATTGCTTCGCCATGATTTCTGGATCAAGTTGGCCAAGTACACGCCAAGAACCTTTAATGGACGATTGATTATTTTTGTAGAAACGTTTGGATCCTGTCATTGGTGTCTCTCTCCAGCCTCCTGTTGAGTGACTCTCCGGAGCTCCACGCGCTGCAGACCACGGACGATCACTGACTAGACGCGGGTGGGCAGCACATCTGGACGGAGGGCGGGGTCCACATCAGCCCGGGGGCGTGGTCGCAGTGATCCACCGTACATAACATAACATCTACTAAAGTGAGTTTTGCTGTTTAATACCTTAAAATGAATAATGGCGAGGTTATTTCTTTGCTCATATGGTGCGTTCGCAGACCTCGAGGAGACTGCACTGTCATTTTGAAAACAACTTCAATTTACACATATATTTGATTTTGTATGTAAATGTAATCCTATTTAATTGGCCGACATACCGCAAAATTGTATTGACGCTATATGATTTAAAAATGCAATCAGTTGGTTTGGATATGAGTATGAATGGGTTTGTGCCTGCATCTGGTCATTTCAAAGCTTACTATATTAGCAACGGTTTAACACTGCCCTCTGCAGTTGATACAATGTTACTGCGCCCAGCACAGTCGCTTCTTTGGGCTTGCTGTGATGTTCAAATTACATTTAGGACATTTGACAAATTTGAGGTTTTTGTAGCAAAATACATGCGTATCCAAATAATATAGCTACTAAAACATGAATTATGTGACATTTTATCGTCCATTAATTTGTTCATTTGTGTACATGTAATAAATTACTAATTACAGTATATAAATCATTTTTAATAACCCTTTATTTCATGACCAATATATTTTTAAATAAACTTTTCACTGGTTCGTTTTTAGTTTAATGGGATTGTAATTATTATGTATTCAACGGCCTCCCTGACCTGAACCCGTGCGGTGTGTTGTTGCTGGACTTCTGTGCGTATTACAGTTTGTCCATAACAAACACCATGTTCAAACATAAGGATGTCCATAAGTGCACTTGGCACCAGGACACGCTAGGTCGCAGGTCTATGATCGACTTTGTGGTCGTATCATCAGACCTGCGCCCGCATGTTCTGGACACGCGGGTGAAGAGAGGGGCTGAGTTGTCAACTGACCACCACCTGGTGATGAGTTGGATTAGATGGCGGGGAAGGATGCCGGACAGACCTGGCAGACCCAAACGCGTAGTGAGGGTGTGCTGGGAACGTCTGGCAGAGTCTCCCGTTCGTCGAGTCTTCAACTCTCATCTCCGGCAGAGCTTCGCCTGCATCTCGAGGGAGGACCGGGATATTG
>QODF01000086.1:515068-587965 GCA_024372805.1 Oostethus manadensis
GCATGTTCTTCCAAGCCGCTAGGGGGCGATACAAAAAGTGGAGATTTGCGTGCCACTGTCAAACGTTGTACAAACAAGTGATATTGAAAACCTAAGAGCACCGAGTACGTTGCACTAGTATGGAGTTGTATGGCGTTTGCATACTTCCGCTTTTGAGTTGTAATAGTAGCAGCGACAACCGAAATCCGACATTGTTACAGCTTCCACCCGGACACAAAGGCTGACTATGGCCCGTCGTCGCACGTTGTAGGAGTGAGTTCCTATGATCGGTATTCCGAGTTCATATTTGGCACGACAGCAGCCAGGATTGGGTGTTTTATCACCTGCATGCGATACGCGCTGACTGTTTGGCTCTTGCTGACGCGTTTGCGGTGCGAGTGTCTGTAATAGAGCCGTTAGCGTCACAGTCGTCTAAATCACCATCTGACGCACACGCTTGTTTGCTATTGAAAATACACTTCACCGCCACATTTATGGGCGAAGTGGATGGGTCTTTACATGTGAAATAATTGCCCGGTGGTTCGCCTGCAGTTTGCCGACAGCAAAATGCGTGATTGTCCTCTTTTTTTCCTCAAAGCGAGCCACTTTGTACAACTTATTAGCCAAGCAGTGGATGTGGACGTCAGTTAACCTCTGCTATCATCAAGTCGATGAGTCAGACAATGAAAGGTAAACCTGTCATTTTATGTTATTGTAATCTGGGCGTGTCATGAAAGTCACCAAACATGTTGTGATCTCAGGTAAACCAAGGCACACCAGGAAAAGGCAGCCTAAAAAGACATCAAGACAGACAGGGAATTCCGAAACTATAAGTCCAAGTGATTTTCACACAGATAACATCTCAACGGTGTGTTCTTTACCTTGCACCCCTCGAAGACTGAGAGGACGACCAAGAAAAACACAAGAGGCCTTCCATGCATCCACACCTCTGCGCACTTCATCCAGGGTTCACCTACCCAACAATAGCTCAGAAGCAACGGCTGTCAAGGGCATGGTATGTCCAAGTGACGTTCACACTGATGACATCTCCACAGTGTGTTCCTTACCTTGCACCCCCCGAAGACTGAGAGGACGACCAAGAAAAACACAAAAGCCCTTTCATGCATCCACACCTCTGCGCACTTCATCCAGGGTTCAGCCACCCAACAATAGCTCAGAAGCAACGGCTGTCAAGGGCATGGTATGTCCAAGTGACGTTCACACTGATGACCTCTCCACAGTGTGTTCTTTACCTTGCACCCCCCGAAGACTGAGAGGACGACCAAGAAAAACACAAAAGCCCTTCCATGCATCCACACCTCTGCGCACTTCATCCAGGGTTCAGCCATTCAACATTAGCTCAGAAGCAACAGATGTCAAGGGCATGGTATGTCACCACGTTTACAATTTTTCCATTGACTAGTTGATTAAACTGCCAAAAATTGGGAGTGCATGAGTTAGCATAAAGGAAAAATTTAGCTCTCTTACCACATGGTCAGTAATCTACAAGTGTATTGCACAACACAGCAAACACAGAACTTACGTTGTAATAATGGTATGGAGGAAACTGCTCAGTCAACATTAATCCAAATGATGCATTAATCCAAATGATGAATTATTTGCAAACAACAGTACAAGTAAGTGTAACACGCAAGAGTTTCACACCCAGTCGCACAATATGACCAATATAGCCGGTATGACTTCTCTGGGCAGCATTTTTCTGCTCTGTGAACACTGGCATGGAAACAGGAGCCCAGAACATTAAAACTGAGACGCTCCCATCCCATTGCAAATAACATTAATAATGTGACATGACATGGTAGGGAAAGTAGTCAAATGGAAATCTATTTACCATGATGTCTTTCTTGTTTTGTCACAAGTGTCTACATGGAACCAGGGGCCTTTTGCACAAAACTAGGATAAGGGGTTAAATCGAGATATCCTGGCTATCCTGGCTGAATTTATCCAGTTGCTCAAAAGTGGGATACGTTCTTACAAACATTACAGTGCGAGCATTCAACATTAAATTAGCTATTTGGATTTTAAATGAATTCTAGCTTGGTCTTTGTGCAACCAATTAAGCAAAGATGCTCTTGTTTTGGGTTGGCTGAGCTAAGCAGTCATTTATCCTAGACGTCTGTGTGCAACTGGCCTCTAAAGAATGCTATTGAGATTTCTGTGTTTACTTGATTTGGCTGAACTGCAGATTAAATCACCTTGAACATTATTTCCCCACCAGCAGATCTCAGCGGTAGGGTCACATTGCTATACTTTGAGGTCTCACAGCAGGAAGAGAATTGTCGAGGCTGCACAGCCCAGACAACTTAAAAAAAGACTAATCGCAAACACACAAATGACTTGTCCTGCAACCAAACGCCGGTGTTACAGAAAACAGAAAAAAGATACAGCGAATTTACAAACGGATGACAACACTACACAGTTGCCTGAACCCTCAAGCCCAAGATTTCAGCTAAAGCAAGGTAATATAGACTGAGTATTACAGACCTTCACGTTAAACTCTTTTTAATGTCAATTTTACATTTTTTGGTGTCCTCTACACCCTCCCACAAGATGAGTCTTTGCTGTCAGATCAGTCCATTGAGCTGAGCGATCACAAGGAGCACCTGCCGCAACTTTCCTTCCAGGAGGAGACTGGTGATGAAGAGGAGCTGCCGAGCTTCTTGATGCAGACACCAACAAGTGAGACCAATTTTCACCATTCACCATTTCACCTTCCATCAGTGGACATAATTCTTTGTATTCTAAACAGAATGTCGTTCATTTTGTCTTTCAGCGCCATCTATCAAAGAGGGAGTGTTTGTGTGGTGCAAGTATAGACATTTTCCTACATGGCCTGCGTTGGTGAGTACATTATTTTTGTTTATTGTATTTCCTCTTAATAGGCACTATTACTACAGCAGAAGTGCACTGTATTTTGATTATTCAATTTCAACTAGTTGGATCTGCAAGCATTCATACACACATCCATGTTTCAGCAAGTCGTTCTGGCTGTTTTTTTAGGACGCAGTAGTTGCCATTATTAAGTAGCAGGAAGCAGTCATGTCAGTGATTGACTGGGCTCATTTAGAACAGTGGTTCTCAACTAGTTTGGTTGCGAGACCCACCATCACACTGTAATGACAAGCGCAACCCAAAGTGTGGACATTTTCAACTCAAATTTCTCATTCACGGATACACGCAACAGACATGAGTTTCCTCCATAGGATGGCTGGACTCACTCAAAGAGACAGAGTGGTTAGCTCGTCCATCCGGGAGAGGCTCATAGTAGAACTGCTGCTCCTTCACATTGACAGGAACCAGTTGAGGTGGATAGGGCATCTATTCTGGATTTCTCTTAAACACCTCCCAGGTAAGGGCTTCTGAGCATGCCCAGCCGGGAGGAGGCCCGGGGGAAGTCCTAAGACGCACTAAAGGGACTATGTCTCACAACTGGCCTGGCAACTGGATTAGGTGGCCGGAGACCAGTAGATCTGCGCTTCCCTACTAAGACTGCCAACCCCTCAACTCGGACAAAAATGGAATGGAATGGAAAATAGAACATACCATACCTGTATATTTTTTGTAATTCTACATACTAATAATTGTGAGAGGGTTGGGTAAAAATATATATATATATTCTTAAAACTCTTTAAGAAGAATCTTCTCACAATATGTGGATGGATTTTCATTTTTATTTCACTTTCCATTCAATTCCATTTTCCTCCGCTTATCCGGGTCCGGGTCGCGGGGGTAGCAGTTTTATTAGGGAAGTCCAGACTTTCCGTTACCCGGCGACCTATTCCAGTTCCACTGGGAGGACACCAAGGTGTTCCCAGGCCAGCTGTGAGACATAGTCCCTCCAGCGTGTCCTAGGTCTTCCCGGGAGCCTTCTCCCGACTGGGCATGCCCGAAACACCTCACCGGGGAGGCGCCCGGGAGTCATCCGGACTAGATGCCCGAGCCACCTCAACTGGCTCCTCTCGATGTGAAGGAGCAGCGGCTCTACTCTGAGCTCCTCCCAAATGACAGAGCTCCTCACCCTATCTCTTAGGGTAAGTCCAGCCACCCTACGAAGGAAACTCATTTCCGCCGCTTGTATCCGCGATCTCATTCTTTCGGTCATGACCCATAACTCATGACCATAGGTGAGGGTGGGAACGTAGATCGATCGGTAAACAGAGAGCTTTGCCTTCCGGCTCAGCTCTCTCTTCACCACGACGGTCCGGTACAGCGACCGCATTACTGCAGATGCTGCACCGATCCGTCTGTCGATCTCACGCTCCAACCTTCCCTCACTCGTGAACAAGAACCCGAGATACTTGAACTCCTCCACCTGAGGCAAGACCTCACTCCCAACCCGGAGGGTACAGTCCACCCGTTTCCGACTGAGAACCATGGCCTCGGATTTGGAGGTGCTGAGTCTCATCCCAGAAGCTTCACACTCAGCTGCAAACCGCTCCAGTAAACGCTGAAGGTCACAGCCTGATGAGGCCATAAGGACCACATCGTCTGCAAATAGCAGAGACGAGATCCTAAGGTCACCAAGCTGGACTCCCTCAACACCTTGACTGCGCCTAGAAATTCTGTCCATGAAGATTATGAACAGAATCGGTGACAAAGGGCAGCCTTGGCGGAGGCCAACGTTCACCGGAAACAAGCTCGACTTACTGCTGGCAATGCGAACCAGGCTCCTGCTTCGATTGTACAAGGACCGAATGGCACGTAGAAGCGGACCATCAATCCCGTACTCCCGGAGCACCCCCCACAGGACACCACGAGGGACACGGTCGAATGCCTTTTCCAGGTCCACAAAGCACATGTAGACTGGTTGGGCAAACTCCCACATACCCTCGAGTACCCTTGCAAGGGTGTAGAGCTGGTCCAGTGTTCCGCGACCGGGACGAAAACCACATTGCAGCTCCTCTAACCGAGGTTCGACTAACGGTCGTACCCTTCTCTCCAGCACCCTGGAGTAGACTTTCCCAGGAAGGCTGAGGAGTGTGATCCCCCTATAGTTGGAACACACCCTCCGGTCACCCTTTTTAAAAATGGGGACCACCACCCCGGTCTGCCAGTCCAGAGGTACTGTTCCTGACTTCCATGCAATGTTGTAGAGGCGTGTCAACCAACACAGTCCTCCAACATCCAGAGCCTTGAGAAATTCTGAGCGGAACTCGTCTACCCCCGGAGCCTTGCCACTGGGGAGTGATTTAACTACCCCAATTACCTCAGCCACGGTGATAGAACTGTCCACGTACGTATCCTCAGACTCTGCTTCCTCTACGGAAGGCATGTCAGTGGGATTGAGAAGGGCCTCGAAGTATTCCTTTCACCGACCAAGTATATCCACAGTCGAGGCCAGCAAGCCCCCGTCCGCACTGTAAACAGTGTGAACTGGGGGCTGCTTCCCCTTTCTTCCCATTTCACTTTCACCAGAGTATTTTTTTTCAAAAAGCAGGACCAGCTAAAAATCAACAGGGTTGTTTTTGCAGTTTCTTTTCAGAAAACCACTGTTAATCACTCCTAGGGATGTCCTAGTTTAACTAAAATGTCATATTCTAAGTCACACTACAAAGTGATCTATAACCATGTCCAATGGTTAATCCTACCATAAAAGTATGTTGCACGACCATTTTTTATCTTTTATTTGATGGTCTATTACTAGAATAGGGACCGGACTCACAAGGTTTGTTATAAAAGCCAAACAATACTGTATTGTCGGTCATGCTGTAATAAAAATATAAATTCAGCAATACTTTGGTTGCATTTTAATGCTTTAAAAAGCTATTTTCATAACCTTCTTCCATTCCACCAATTTATGTTTTGCAGGTAAAACGAATAAACCGCAAGACAAAAAAAGCCACCATAGTCTACATAGATGAGCTGTCGATTAAAAAAAAAAGGGGGTAGGAAGTTGTCTTTTTCACGCTATTGCATTATGTTCATTCCCTGCATTGTTTTTGACTTGCTATGGATGTCTGTGTTATTGAAGGTTTACTGTAAGCCTGAAATCTCTGAAGCCTTTTGAAAAAAAAGGAGCAAATGAGAACGTGGTAAGCACCAAACGATCATAAATAACACACATTATTTATTTCCATCCACACTTTTAGCAAACATTTCTTATTCTGACTTTGTCCTAGACTAAATACCAAGAAAAGTATGTGGCTGCACTTGAGTGGTCCTTGGAGCTTATAACAGACTACATAATACGCATTGGTAACTAACTAAAAATGTATCATTTAGCCTTATCAGCGGCATTAAGAACATTTTGTCTTTGCAGCTTGTGGTTCATTTTCTGGCTCCTTCCTCGAGTACTGTGCACATGACATGAGTAAGTTTACCATGACACCAGAAAATACAAAGTCACACTCTTCTCTAGGTACACTTGCACTTTGGGAGCAGTATCACAAATGATGACTTTACAACGATGTGATGCAGATCTTGTACTGGCTCTCATTAGCCTGAGTACTTAATGTCTGCTGATGTCTAAGTTCCTTCAGCTGTGCTTCTGACAAGTCATTCTTATTCAGGCTACCCGGTGAGGAGGAAGTACCCACAATCCACATCCATCAGGAGCGATCCGATGACAAACAGCCTGCCAGAGGATCACAACGAAGATGGTGTTAGTGATAAGAAAGAAGAGGCCAACAAGTATGCCAAGAGGCTACTGCCTGACCGTACCCATGCTGCACACAACCGCGCCAACGAGAAGCTTGTGCACTTCATTGTTAAGCAGCGCATGGTGGAAGAACGGCTGCTGGTATGATTGATTTGAGACTGATGTAATGTAATACAGTTATAATATCGCACTAAGTCAGTGCACTTTTACTCAGTGCACTTTTACATTTAAGCAACCATTCTATTATATCTTCTCAAGGATAATACTATAGAAATGAAACTTGGATACACTTTAGAGTAGTCTGTGTACAGCTTGTAAAGCAGTTTACATTTACTATCCACTGAAAATGACGCAAGAGTCATTGGGTGTCTACTGCTCCACCACTGATGTTATGACAGAGGAGCGGAAGAGGATTCAGTTAACAACTTTAGTGAATTCAATGCCTAAGAGGTTTAGGGCAGTGGTAGGCAACACGGTGTTCACAAAAAAATATTGACACTTTGGACACAATTTGGGCATAATCACTGTGACGTGTATTCACTTGTGTTGCCAACTTTTTAGACAAAAGCTGCGTTGACTCATTTTCAGTGGACCATAAATCTATACCGCTATACACACTGTACAATTACTATGCTATATTCAAGTTTCAGTTCAAAGTATTGTCCCTTGAGAAGGTATGATCAAATGGTTGATAAAATTTGAGCAGTATACACATGTTTTTGTGTACTTAAAATAAATGTGTTTTAATCAACGCTTTGTGGAAGTAGTAACAAGTTTGCTTTTTCAGGCTGTAATTCGGGGGCAGGCGTCGTCCAGGTGGCTCCGCTACTTTCAGACTTCTCATCGGCGACGTGTGGTGACCATTTACCTTGAAGATGAACGGCAGTTACACCAGGTCTACAGTTACCTGAACGAGTTGTATGGAACGGCTGTGGCCACGGTACCTTACCAAGATGAGGTCAAATTCATGGAGCGTGTCCCCTTTGTCCTGGATGTGCTTCTTCCTGAAGTAAGTTGACAGATATTTCAGCTCTCATCTTGTACTGCTACAAATAATTTTTATTGTGTAACTTAAATTTCAGGCCATCACATATGCAATCGCTGGTGTAGACAATATCTCCATAGAAAAGGCAGAGGAAAAGTACCTAAAGGGACGCAGCATAAGTAACAGGTAGTAATTGACTTATAACGAAAAACGTGTACATACTGCAGTACTGAGTATGAGCTATTGCTTTTCCTCTTTTTTTGTAGGGAAACACAGGAGTTCAACTTGATGATTGACCGCCTCATTTCTTTAAAATCCCACAACACTTTCTCCATTCCAGCAGATGCCTGAGTGGACTTTATTCAACTGATGATAAATATTAACATAATAAAAGATCATGGACTGAGGCTTTCAATCAAACAGCACACTCTCACTACAGTACCTTATGAGTTGCTTGAATGTTTGCTTGTAAATGAGTACATTTTTATTACTGCCGTGCATTACACAAATTGATCATTGCATAATAAATTTTTTTTAAAGCTTTGTGTTCGCAACACTTATACTTAAACTGTACATTTTCTGACCACACTCATATTAGTCTGGAGGAATAAACACATCATATATTTTCTTCACTATTCTTTTCATGCAGGCAAAATACTTTAGCCCATATCATGTCCACCTGTGCAAAAAAGTCCCGGAAGATTTAACTTAATTTTAAATGCACAGCCAGAGAGCAATGTGTTTACACCAGCCAAGGTTTCATGGTTGCAAAAATGAAAACGGGCCAAAGGAAAGGCATTATAGCCCAAAATACTTTAGTATAAATCAGTACTTGTCAAATGCACCAAGTATCAGTTTTTGCTTCCAGCTTCAAATATTTGACTTGCAGGAAAGACACGTTAATTAAATCAAATTTGTGTGAATATTTGGTTAGTAAATTTGTACAACCATTTTTTTCTCAGGCTCTTATACGGTGCGCTTGGATGAATTGTATGTAGAAATTGTTAAAAATGTTATGCATATGGTTTAGACCTTTATGTGTCGATGAAAGCATTAAACGACAAGGAACCATTGCTAAAACATGTTAACCGTGGGTTTACCTTGTCAGTACTTCCGCCCAACCGCAAGGTAGCGACAGTGAGAAAAATCGCCGCGTCTACATCCACACAAACAAGCCAGCGAAGAAAAAACTTCACAGCAATTCCCTTTCCTTCACAGAGGAAATGGCGCTATGCGAAACCAAAGCTTGAAGTTCTTTGGAAGCTTAAGGGCTTGTCGTTTAACGCAAGCAACCCAGCGACTACAGTGCCGGATTCGCGCCGAGCCGATTATGACGGGCGACCATCTGAACATTTGCCAGGGATAACGAAACCTTCGTGGGTTCACTATAAAAGCCGTCTACAAGCAAAGGTAACGTTATGACAGCGATAGCAGCACGTTGCATCACGTTTTCAACTGCTGTCGACGAGCTAGCCTGACTAGCCGGGCTTTTGAACCGTACCGTCTCGCCTAGTACGCGCATTCAACATATTTAGTGGCTGGTACATCGAGACAACAACATATAAATAAACATACAGCAGTGTCGATAGTGGCTAATGGTGTGTGCTTGAGAGCGTTCTCTGTGCAGCTTGTTGAAACTCGGCGACATTTGTATTAGGCACGATTGGCTTACATTTATCCTGTACCTAGCCCCCTTTTGTCTTTTTGGTTGTCAACTCGAGAACCAAAGAAACCCTTTACGTCGACATATCCAAGGTTTGTGAAAGTTGTATCATCTAAATAGCCACCATGGCTTAGCACATGCTCAGTAGATACCCCTCGGGTTTTTTTTTTTCAAAATACGATTTATGTGAAATACTTTTATTATGCGGAATACTAAAGATATTATATTCATTTGCTACCACACACTCCTTGTAGACAGTAGAAGTCTTGTGGGTAAATTGTATGCTTGCCAATCGTGACCTTGCAAGATAGCCTGCTAAGTTAGCCAAAGTGGTTGCAAGGCACCCGTAGCGATTATGTATTTAGCAAAGTAACACCACATTTCATCGTGGTGTGTAACGTCATGCATGACACCGTCGTGCAACACAGTGGAGAGGAAGAACGGTTTGTTTACATGCCAGTTAAGATAACTACACCGTGCTAGCTGACAATGCTATATTGTGCCCTGCCATGCTAGCCACAAAGCTAACATTTTAATGGCGTGACATTTGGATGGCAATTTTAGTTCCACATTCGTTGACCTTTTTGGTCGTTTTGTGTCTTTCCTTTGAGACTCAACAACTTATTTTGTCATTTAATGTTCATTTATAATGTGACGTTTTTAGAGGAAGCATAAGTCAAGCCACAATAATCAGCGAAACTGTTTTTAAATAGTTTGTTTTTAAATATTTTCTTAAATGCTAACTTTTAATGAATATAAACATAAACTTTCATTTGGTAGAAATAACAAGCTTGTGTCTATGCTTCATCTTATGGTTGACGTGGGTTAGGGTTAGTCTCGTTTGTTGCGCGGGAGTTCCACTTGAATTTCTTGTGTGTGTACCTCATGACGCCCTTAGGGGGCACTGTTTCTCTACCATTTTACTGTACAATGTACTGTAGTTGTATTTTTTTTTTTTACTAGAGCCGCTTTTTAGAGTCAGTTCTGTATTCACCAATAAAACAATAATATAAGGAAATTTAAAATGATTTTTTACCATTCCCTCTTGGCCTCTCTCTAGATAGCATGTTATGCAACTGACTAACACCCCAATATGCATACATACACAGGAACACACACATGCTGTATAATAGCCTGTCTAAAAGCGTCCTTCGGTCCCTTGAAAAGACCTTCGTGAACCAAGTTGTTAGTGCCTGTATTAAATTTTTTGTGTGACCGTGTTAAGTTAAATTTATAGTTTTTACTAGCATTGTGTACTATTAGTAGTTTTAGTTTGTTATAGGTCCTTCTAAGTGATAAAGTTTGCAATGCCAATATGTTGAAACTCCACCAAAAGTCAATGTCATATTGCAAACATGCATTTCATTTAGCAATGCAGCACCATTTGTCATTTTACTGACTGTGCATTTTCTGACAACCACAGGAGTGTTTTGAAAGAGAGCTTTTTGTAAAATCATTATTTTACTATATTAATTAAATTGTGTGGAACTCCTGTAGAAAAAAATGTGACTATTTGCTGTTTCTAAAGATCCGGTGTTGTTACAGTGAGCAATGGATGAGCTGGCAGCACAGGTCACCAGCAGCCTGCTTCCTTTTGCCGAAGTGACCCTTGAGGCTCTTGGAGAAGATGAGATCACCCTGGACTCTGTGCTTCATGGCAGGTTAATGACTGGTGAGTTTAATGCAATTGATGAATCCTGGAACTATCAAAAACATTTGTATGAAGTGACTTAATATTAACATTGCTTAACCTATTTTTGCGCTTATAGGACATTTAAGAATGTTAAAATGTTGCCGCACTGTAAAAGAACCCTCAATTTCTGCACATCCTCATGATAATGGTTACATATTGTCCACAATGTGCTTGCATCATAATTATTATTAGGCTATGTTTCAGGTGCAGAAATGTATTAAAGATAGGTGTATCACAAGACACCCAACTCACGAGATGACGTAGTACACAAGATTGGGTCCACAAGAACGAGCGAGAGATTTTATCATTAATTTTGAGAAAAGTGCAATGAGAAAATATATATAATATTTTAAATAACATACAGTATATATGATATTAGGGAGGAATGGAAAAAATTGAATCGAATGGGAAATATATCATTGTCTAAATTTTTTTGAGATCATATAAATCACTGTTATGATATATAATAGGGGTTTAGTGGTTCACACGGGTGTTGTGAACTGTTTCGGTTTTGCATGTTCGGTTCGGTCCACTTGCGTACTGTTTTGTTTACATTTGATGCGGTTTTTCCTCATTCAATTTATTACTAGAGTAATCTAAGCGCTCTATGCAGAGTCCTGGTAGAGTTTCCGCATGGACTCGGTAGTGTCGGACACTACTGACTGAGCGGAGCTTGGATCATGGCAAATGCCAGTGAGAAGGCTGAGCTGGAAGATCTCACTACGGTCTCCTGTATGGGAACACTGACTTCCCTGTTAAAATTACAGATGGACAAGAAGGGAAGTGGATCTCTTGTACCACAGAGATTGGGTTTGCTGCAGGAAACACGTCTAACATGGTAGCACACTTAAAACAGTATCATCTTTCAGTGAATGTTACAAAAAAGAAAATCTGTTTAGTGCAAACACCGATAACTTCAGATCACTACTTCTGTTGCTAGTAAGCGTTTTTTTCCTCCACTGCTGGATATATTGTCACTGCAACCACTATACACTGTGCTTTCTGCAGAAAGTATGGATTATACATATAGGTTTTTTTTTTAGACCAAAACTTGAATAGTTACATTCGTCATATTCGGGCTGTTGCTAAGTGTTCAAAGTTTACAGTTTTAACTTGTAATTTGTAACTATATATATATATATATATATACACTAACGTTAAAAGTTTGGGGTCACTTAGAAATGTCCTTATTTTTAAAAGAAAAGCACCAGGTTTTTTTTAATGAAAATAACTTGAAACCAAATAAGAAATACACTCTATACATTGTTAATGTGGTAAATGAGTATTCCAGCTGCAAGTGTTTGTTTTTTGATGCAATATCTACATAGGTGTGTAGAGGCCCATTTCCAGCAACTATCACTCTAGTGTTGTAATGGTAGAATGTGTTTGCTCATTGTTGCCTTGTCCACAGGGTATTTTTAAAAACGCATGTTTCTCCCTCTCTGTTTATGAAAAAAAAATTGTGTCCACGCAACCTCGTAAAAAAAAAAAAGCATCCACACGTAACCGAATAAATGCAATGGGTTGTAGGCGACAACAGTTACTAAAATTCTATCCAATCATATTCATCCTCTGTCATCTCGTCACTTCCGAAAACATGGAGCACAGCTCGTTGTGGACCGACACGGAGGTAGGATAATTTATAGATAATATTAAAATAAAAATATTAAAATAAATATTAAGATTACTATTAATAATATAATATTGGTATTAAATTACACTCTTTGTGAAAACACGCCATTTTGTGTAGTTCCGTTTGGATTTACTTTGCTGATCAAATGTCTCAGTGAGTGTTGACTGTCAGTGTGTAGTTTTTAGTTTTTTTTTTCCCAAATGGGAAAACTTATTCGGGTGGATATGTTCAGGTTGGCAAGTTGTTGTTTTGTTCATGTTGCCACCAAATTCAGAAACATTTGGCTGATTTTGCTCAATATTAACATTCCTCCACGTGGGCTGTGGCATTTATCTGTGCAATCATCTTTTTTCCTCCTAATTTTGACTACCTTGCATTGATCCTCATGAGGTTCCACCGTTTTGCTGTGTGTATGCTAGCAGCCCTACCTCTCCCCACAGAGATAATGCGATTATATGAATGGGGAGGTCTCTCTCCATCTCTCCATGAAGCGTTAATGTGCTGAACCAATGCACACAGTGACCTCTCTTCCTGCCTGTTTGGAGGCGAGACACAAGGAAAACAGACACACATGCACATGACAATATATGGAGGCTGCCAAAATTATTCAGTTTGTTTTCATTTATCGTCTGATTAATATGTTGATATGTTGAGACAGGTTTTTTTTTTTTGAATGAGCCATCTCGTCACATTTTGATCTTATGACGTCCCAAGTTAACGCTGTGGTAACCGCTGTGTGATAATTCTATTCACACCACAAAAAAAGTTCTTTTCAAAGATTGGGTTAGTCCAGCTTGAAGAAATCCGGTTTGCATGTGTGGAAAACATGTTTTAGCTCGTAACGCGTGTGAAGCTTCTGAGATGAGACTCAGCACCTCCAAATCCTAGGCCATGGTTCTCAGTCGGAAACGGGTGGACTGTACCCTCCGGGTTGGGAGTAAGGTCTGGCCTCAGGTGGAGGAGTTCAAGTATCTCGGGTTCTTGTTCACGAGTGAGGGAAGGTTGGAGTGGAGATCGACAGACGGATCGGTGCAGCATCTGCAGTAATGCGGTCACTGTACCGGACCGTCGTGGTGAAGAGAGAGCTGAGCCGGAAGGCAAAGCTCTCTGTTTACCGATCGATCTACGTTCCCACTCTCACCTATGGTCTGAGTTATGGGTCATGACCGGNATGGATGGATGGATGGAAGTTAACGCCTGTCTGTGTCCGTAGGCCGTGGAGGACATGCCTGGCTTGCCTGTGGCCCAAACCTGGAGTTTGTCCATTCGCTGACTGGAGAGCGCCTTTCTGCATACAGCTTTAGTAGTGGAGGGGAGCACCCGCCCAGCATACTCACAGCGAGGGACTTCAGCTGGCTTAAAAGGTATGATGCTTACTCTTTTTTTTACTGTTTTAATTGTGTTGTTGTCAATCATGTATTGCTTTGTAATGGGTATTACCAGCAAAAAAAATCTGATATTAAGTATAGATTTCCCATTCCTAGGTCTGGATTGCTGGTGGGCTTGGAGGAAACGGAAGGCAGTGTGCTGTGTCTCTATGACTTAGGAGTGTCAAAAGTAGCCAAAGCTGTAGTCATACCAGGGAGGGTGAGTCCCCGATGCTTGATATTGAAAAACAAGTCCCAGAACTATTCAAGTTTTACATTACATTAAGTGTCTTTGCTGTTTATAGATTACAGGTATTGAACCTTTGGTGAGTTACGGAGGTGCAAGCACTTCTACTCAGCACCTCCACCAGAGTCTTCGCTGGTTCTTTGGCATTGCAGCTGTAGTAACAGATCTGGGTCATGTTTTGCTGGTGGACCTCTGTCTAGATGACCTGTCCTGTAGCCAGAGTGAGCTGGAGGCCTCAGGTGAGGAGTGTGCAGGGATGCAGTGACTCCTGACTGCATACTTTCACAGGCTGAAAATAGAAAACCTTTTTGTCTGCGTTTCACACTCATTTGTAACCGATCACTCTTTTTTTGGGGGGGATTCACAGACTTGCAAGTAGTAACCAAATCTCCAGGAGCGATTCCCAGACTGAGAGAAGTGAGCAGCAGAGAGGGCAGACATCTTTGCCTACAGCTCAGTGGGCCTAGTGGTGTTGCAGCCACAGCTCTGCAGTACATCCCCAGAACAAACCAACTGGCTGTAGGCTTCTCCGATGGCTATTTACAGCTTTGGAACTTGAAGTCTCTCAGAAAAGAGTACGTCTCTCGAAATGATGAGTTTTGGCTTCTGATTGGCTTAAATGATCAGCTATGCATCTATACCAAAGGTTCCAAAACTTTTTACAGTCGCATACCCTTTCAGACATTTACGGTAACTTGAAGCCAATTTCCCCCTACTCCTGCACACTTAAAACATAAACATTTGATCCTAATTAACTGGAAATATAGAACATAAGTAATTGGTTAATTTCATACTAATTCTGAGTCAAAAATGTGTATATTGCATGGTCACATATTTAAGTTTCACACAAGCACTGTTAAATGGATAAGTGATCATCCTACACATGTTTTATTCCAGCCTGATCTTTTAATGGCCTCATTTTCGCGAGAATTCCCACTCACAGTAAGAGCCTTTCACCAATGTGCCCTGTGGGGATTGGGACACGAATATAATTGAAATATTTAAGATTAAACACGCTTAATGCACAAAATAATCATCAAGCTTACTTGTCTGTTCCTATGATGTACACAGAGCAATGAACAACTTAATGCTTTCTCCTTTCTGCTCTGTTCTCCTTGCGCTCTGAGGTGTTCAGGCGCACTAGTAATTGTAAGTGTTGGGGCGGCAGTTTTTCATTTTTATTCACGTACCCCCTTTGACAATTGGTGTACTCCAGGGGGTACACATACCCCACATTGGCAACCTAGGAGCTATACTAATCCCTGTGTTGCATGTTTAGATACCACTCTCAGTTAGACGGTGGCAAGGTGCCCGTGCATGCCTTCACCTTTCAGGAGCCTGAAAATGACCCCAGGAACTGCTGTTACCTCTGGGCTGTCCAGTCTACTCAGGATCAGTAAGTTTCACATTAGACCATTCTTTTTCAGTGCTGCTTTCCAAGTGTTCTTTCAAGGCAAAGTACTCCTCTCTCAATTTTGTATCTGCATAGCGAGGGAGATATGGTCACTCTCCGCCTGCTACAGCTGGCCTTCAGTGAGCGGAAGTGTCTAGCCTCAGGGAAGATCCACTATGAGGTTTGTAAATATAACTTTTTCAAATATATGTGCTGCTCTTCCTTGATCACATCACCTTTTGTCTTTAATACTGCTCAGGGTCTAGAATACTGCGAGGAGCGTTACAGCCAGGAGCTAAGTGGTGCAGCTTTCCCTCTCAGAGCACAGACAACCAACACCTGCATGCTGAGCTGCCAGACAATCGAAAAATTCCGACCACACCCGGACCGGGATGACAGCATGAATGAAGGTCTGACTTTTTAGGTTACTAATAACACTAATGGGCTCTCTGGGCGCGGCACAGTGGATGAGTGGGTAGCATGTTGGCCACACAGTCAGGAGATCAGGGTTTGATTCTCTGTGTGGAGTTTGCATGTTGTCCCCGTGCGTGCGTGGGTTTTTCTCCGGGTACTCCGATTTCCTCCCACATTCCAAAAACATGCATTTTTGGGTTAATTGGTGACTCTAAATTGTCCTCAGGTATGAATCCGAGTGTGAATGGTTGTATGTCTGCCCTGCGATTGACTCCCGACCAGTCCTGGGTGTCTATCCCAAGGGCAGCTGGGATAGGCCTCAGCATACCCGTGACCCTAATGAGGATAAGCGGTATAGAAAATGGATGGATGGATGGATGGGCTCTCAGGGCTCCAGACTATTTTTTTTACTAGGAGCACAGTGGCCCCTCACTTAAAAATTTAGGAGTGTAGGTAGACATTTTCCGATTTCCGATTCCAATTTTTTACCGATTTGCAAAGTAAATATTTCCTCTAATTTTCAACAACTGTTTGCTCTGTGCACCCTGTTTCTATGCATGCCTTCTGGAAGGCCTCATTGCTGGCATCATATACAGTACAACTCCAATACAGCCCTCTTTCTTCTTCGGTGTTTGTCTCCTTTCTTCCTCTTTAGGAGTTAACGTGGGTTGAAAAGCTCATTTGTGCCCTATTGTGTGGAGCACAGATTTGTCAGCAACAAAAAATGTTCAATAACAATAAAATAAAATCTACAAATTAATTGGTAAGATTGGTAAGACTTCTGTAAAAATAAATAAAGGACACATTTTTGGCAAGGATAACCACCCAACTTTAACTTTTTTTCTTTCTTTAGTTAGTTTGTAATCTTTAGTTGTGATACAACAAAATACAAACCTGAATATAATTGGATGCCTGTTGTAGAGTAATTCTAATACAATGGAAGTTAATGATTTAATAATAAAAATAACAGTTAACAGAATAAAATCACAATTTAAAGACCTTTTTTTGTAAAAAGCTATTCTAATAGAAAACAATATATCTTAATTTCCAATGTACGCCGCTACTTTTTTTTTTTTTTTTTACTTTGAACTCTGTGGCTTGTACAGCGGTGCTGCTAATTTGATTTTTTTTCCCATACTTGTGACACCTTGTGGTAGAGATATTTGTTGGCCAAAGGCTGCCTGCTGGTGGCACCAACTTGTCATTCATTTTCACATAGCTCATGATTGACTTCTGTCAGATAAAGAGGTATTTGGATTCATGCACTTGTGCGTGCTGCAACATGTCAATTTATGATGTGGACATGTGCGGCTGATAGTCCGGTGCGACTATAAGCACAATACAATTTTTGAAACACTGAAAATTACAGTAAATTGAGTATACATATTTATGATAGTACAGTTGTATCCAACTTCCAGCACTATTAAAGCCACTGTGAGAAAAACAAAGTGGAGATGAGCTATTTGTATTTAATTTGACTGCCAACATTTCAATTGACACTGTGCTTATTGTATTCATGCTGTTTTGTGCTCTTTTGATATTAGATACAGACATCTTGTCTGAATTGAATAGTTATTATTATTATTATTATTATTATTATTATAATAACAATGTTTATTAAATATATTGTATATACTGCTCAAAAAAATTTGAGGAACACTTTGAAAACACATCAGATCTAAACAGGGAGGAAAATTATCTTGAATATCTTTCCAAAAAATAAGTAGGCGATGTATTAGTAACAAAATGATGCCACATAATCTGATCACCCTATATAGGGTGGGAAATCAAAGATCCCCCTAAAATGGAAGTGAAAAAATTATGCAGCAGACTGGTCCATTTTGCCAAAATGTCATTGTAGCAACTCAAAATAATTCTCAGTAGTTTGTGTGGCACCCTCGTGGTGGTGTGCATGCCTGACAACTCCTAATGACACGACGGATGAGGTCCTGGGGGATCTCCTCCCAGATCTGGACCAGGGGGTCACTGAGCTCCTGGACAGTGAGGAGCAATCTGGCGGCGCTGGTTGGACCTAAACATAATGTCCCAGAGGTCTTCTGTTGGGTTTAGGTCAGGTGAACGTGGCGGCCAGTCAATGGTATCAATTCCTTCATCCTCCAGGAACTGCCTGCATACTTTAGCCACATGAGGTCGGGCATTGTCGTGGACCAGGAGGAACCCAGGTCCCACTGCACCAGCGTAGGTTCAGACAATGGGTCCAAGGATTTCATCCTAATCCCTAATAGCAGTCAGGGTGCCATTGTCTAACCTGTAGAGGTCTGTGCGCCCTTCCAGAGATATGCCTTCCCAGACCATCACTGACCCACCACCAAACCGGTCATGCTGAATGATGTTGCAAGCAGCATAACAGTCTCCACGGCATCTCCAGACCCCTTCACGTCTGTCACATGTGCTCAAGTTGAACCTGTTCTCATTAGTGAAGAGCAGAGGGCGCCAGTGGCGTAGTTGCCAATTTTGGTGGTCTATAGCAAATGCCAGTCGAGCTCTACTGGGCTGGACAGTGAGCACAGGGCCCACTACAGGATGTCTAGCCCTCAGGGCACCCTCAAGGAGCCTGTTTCTGATTGTTTGGTCAGAAACATTCACACCAGTGGCCTTCTGGAGGTCATTTTGTAGAGCTCTGGCAGTGCTCATCCTGTTCCTCCTTGCACAAAGGAGCAGATAGCAATCCTGGTGAGGGTTGAAGGACCTTCTACGGCCCTGTCGAGCTCTCCTGGAGTAACTACCTGTCTTGTGGAATCACCTCCATGCTCTTGAGACTGTGCTGGGAGACACAGCAAACCTTCTTGCAACGGTACGTATTTATGTGCCATCCTGGAGGAGTTGGAGTACTTGAGCAACCTCTGTAGCGTCCAGGTACAGCACCATGCTATCAACAGAGATGTTGATCCAAGCCAAATGAAAAACTACAGCAGTAGAAAGTCAGTCAGTAAAAATCAGCCAAAAGAGATGAGGAGTCAGTGGCCTCATCTTGGAAAACCATTCCTGTTTTGGGGTCTGTGTCATTGTTGCCCTCTGATGCCCCTTTTGTCGATTTAATTAACAACAAAGCAGCTGAAACTGATTAACAATCTCCTCTGCTACATAACTGACCAGATCAATATCTCAGAGGTTTGACTGATAGGTTACTATACTCTAATTAAAAAGTGCTCCTCTAATTTTTATAATATATAGTATATTATAATATAATACATAGAGTTGAAGCAAATGTTTTTTAGGTGAACTACTCAACTGATAAGATGGCAAGCTACTGGTAGTTCACAAGGTACCTGTACTGGTCACACTGTTCATCTTGAACTACTTAGACACACAGCTAGTGTTTTGAAGACATGACATGGGAGCAAGGTTAAGTGGCACAGTATGTTAGCACGTACCCCATGATTGTGACAGCCATCGCAGTTTCCCTCTGGGATAACAACAAGCTGTGAGCAAACTGCATTGCTTGTTTTAAACACAAAATCTCAGAGGTGTAAAAAAAAAAAAAAAAAAAGTACTATGTTGGAGTTGTCTGTTTTTGTCACAATGAATCGCCTCCCATTTTCAGCTGCATCCCCAGATACCAGCGTGTCCATCTTCTGCTGGCAAGTCAAGGCCTACGGTCAAGGAACGCCATCCACCTACATTGGGGTTTTTGACATCAACCGCTGGTACCATGCACAGATGCCAGACTCACTGAGGTACAGTCTTGAGGCTATTTGAATTTATACTTTACTTCTAGTTGAAAGGTGGCCACGAAACGGCAGAACTGTGTTTGTCTGAGTGTTAGGCTATGTTCTCACTGCAGGGTATGATGCCCAATTAGGATTTCTTTGTTAAAATACAATCTTTCACAAAAGAGGAAGTGATGTGCTTGCACAAAACATGATATCGCACTCATAGTGTGTTTACAGAAGTAAACATTGCCTTGGTTTGTACTCGCCTTTGCAAGTTCGTGGCAATTTCAACAATTCTATGCAATGGGAGTCAACATTTTCTTAACCAAAGTATTCCACATTGGAGATTAAGAAGGAAGAGGGCAATAATTTTGTGCTATTGTAGTTCATGGAAAACTTACTGCGATGCCTGTTCCAAGCAGAGTGTAGGTGGATGTCTGGGCCAGGAGTGGTGATACATTGACGTGAGCTGCTTCACTACCATTGTTTTTAAATAATTTTTGGACGTCTGACCATTGAGACTGCTGTAGAATGGATACATATCGGATTTATATCTACATACAAATGAGGCGTCAGTGTCATTTAAAAAAAATGGAATTGTACTGTTGATACTGAGATGAGAAAATGAGTTTCACCATTTGGTTGTATTTGTTTTTTCTTTTTTTTTTTTACCCCAACAGAACGGGTGAGTCTCTGCAAAACTGTCCCTACTTTGCAGTGTGGTGTCTGGACCAAGTGATGCAAATGGCTTCTGCACATACCCTGCTGGATGTGGTTGTACAGGATCATAGTCTCAGCAGAGGCCTTCCCTTAACTTTTCCACCACCAGAGCAGTATTTTAATCCAACCGCTTATAACTTTGGTAAGTGGGAAAGGAAATTATATATATCATTTTACTGCTAATTGTTATAGACTTCTCCTTGTTTCTTATCTTTTTTGGACACAGATGCTACTTGCTTATTCAATTCTGGGATTGTGCATTCAACCTGTTCTGGATATCAGAAAGAGGTTGGTCACTCTATATTTGTCTTTAGACTGTGTACTTTTAAGAATTTGCACCTTAAGACTATACTCCCTGAAATTTGATTTTGCATCTTACAACAACAATTACTTTGTTGAAAACAAAATGCAGATGTTCTTGAATCGAAATTTTTTTGATTTAAATTGATCTCTCACCGACCAAGACCCTGAGCTTTTTGAAGAAAGCTGCTCCTTGTTCCAGTGATGTCATTTCCAGCAGCTACTTACGCTGCCTCATGTCTGGCCTCTTGTCAACTCGCCTGGCTGACGCACACAACTCCAGCCTCTCTCAGGTAAACATAGACCATATAATGTCTACGTACTGGTGGACTCAAGTGCGGTCCTCAGCTCATTTTTAATTGGCCTGGGCACATTCTAAAAATACAATTATTAAAAATAAACCCTAAATTTCACCTTTTGAACTCCGTGACCTAAACAGTAATTTGGATAATTTACCGTATGTCTAAAGGAACAAGAGTTGCTTAAAGTGCAGATTCAGGAAGTAGTGAAGTGGATGCTAATATCAGCAATCGTGTCTCGATCTGACAGATCTTAAGTATGTTTGAATAAGTGTGGAATTACTACAGCCTGTGCTTGGACCGTGGCAACTGTTTAACTCTGAATGTGAAAACGTGTCTTGTCTCACTCATCGGACAACATGCGACACTGGGAACACAAAGTGTAAATTGCAAGGTTTATAGTGTGTCTTTGCTTTGTGTGTAAATATCTCTTGGTGCAACATGGACACTGGACTGAGGCTTATAGACTAGCATATGTAAAAAAAAAATTTAAAGAAGAGTTTAAATTTGATGGTGCAGCTAAACTCAGGTGCACGTGATGGTCTGAAATTTACAGTACTGCAAAAATGGGGGGAAACGAGCAAAAAAGTGTAATGTAATTTTTTATTTATGTGTGTGTGTGTGTGTGTGTACACACACACATATCATGTATCACTTCTGTGTATCACTGCTTATCATTTTTACAAAATAAAAAAATATCAAAATGTTCCCCAGCATTCTTACATTTTTCAGTGCGCAGGCTTCAGTGAAAAAAGTTTGGAAACCCTTGATGTGATTTATATGCATTTGGTAGTTTTCACTCACTCTAAAATGTGATTGTAACATGTCCAATAGGAGGAGCAGCTGGATGCTATCCTGTCAACTGCCGTTGAGACCAGCTCTTTGGGACTGATCACTGGTTGTATCAAGCAGTGGACTGCTGAGGGTGAGAAACAGTCTGCATAAGGCCTGAAATATGTGGCCCAGTGTCAAACAGTACATACTGTGATACTCTTTTTTTCCCATCAGAACAACCAGGCTCTGCACTAAATCTACGCTACATTTTGGATTGGGCTTGGAACAAAGTGACCCAAACCAAGGAGGAACTGGATGGCGTCTGTATGTACCTAGTTTTTGAAATTGTAACGGAACATTACATTAAAAGCTCTGGAGTTCATTAAGTTGTCGCTCACTGGTACGATTGTTCACTAGGTGCACCGCTCTTTGACAGCTCGTCCAATTTCACAGACCCTCAGACCATGCAGCTGCTGCAGCACAGCCAGAGACTGCTGGAGAACCTCAGTACCATCTTCCACTGTCTGCTCACAGAGGCACAGGAGCTCACTCAGAAAGGTGCTGCAGGGGCGAAATTTCTCGTGTTTGTTACGCTTTATACAAGCAACTGCATTGTAGTTGTGCTTTCATCCACTTGTATTTAGGAATGCACAATAAATTGTTCGTCAGGTTATATAATGGTTATTTACAGCCGCAAATGACTGACTGTGCACAGAACATTGTTAATAACTGAATTCTACAGTAATGCCATATAGTTCATCACAGTTTGGTTTATGATTGTTCTTTGTTTATCCAGGTCTTGTTGGTCTTATCAACAAAAACATGGTGTCCAGTCTAATTTCCAAGTACGCGCAAGTTGTCCTCTGGTTCTGTCGCACTGGCTTGCTGCCTGAAGGATCAGGTATATTGTATATGATCAGGCAGAGTGTTTACATTTGATGTGATGATGTCCTATGCGTTTTTTCAATATGGCTTGTAACTCACTTCCTCTATAGATGTGAATGTCATCCAGATCTCCAGGCCTTTCTACAGTCAGTCAGTCATCAGCAGCTACTATTCTATTCGCAGGGAGGAGCTCACCACAATGGCAAAGTGAGTAGTCATTTCTAGCAGTGGTAAAAAGAATGACATAGCTTTAGGGAGCCCTTTATCGTTGTACTCTGTCTCAGGGGCAAGTGGTGTGCAGATTCCCTGATGATTGACAGTTTGGTCGACCAATGTGGAGAACGTTTAATCAGCCTGTGGAAAAGGGATGATCTTGGAACAGGACAGTACCCACCGCCTACCCTTCATGTCAGTTTATTTTAAATTCAACACACTCATCATACAGATATACTTGAACAGTTAATAATGTGAAAACTGTGTTTTATTGCAGGCTTTGTTAGATATTTATCTCCTGGAAAACGTTGATGTAGCTTCAAAACATGCAATTGTATCCTTCAGTCCCAGCATTTCCTGTTTGATAAATTTGCAAACGTTTGTTCAAAAACTAGTCTTTGGATATTAGTAGTGTTTTATTGTCTTGCACTGTAACACAAAACAACATTGAAAATGAACCACATTTTTTCATATTGGTACTCCCTGTTCTAAAAGACACCATTGCTCAATTGATTGCTGGGTGTGTTGCCCACTTGAATAAATACACACTGCACTTCATATAGATACAGTGCCTCATGTCCCTTCTCCAAAAGCTTGACAGATGTCTGTTACCACTAACCTGGTACACTCTGCAGTTAAATAAATGAAGGATATGGGGATAATACAGTATTTCATACACTATAGGAATTAATATTATATAAGCCTTTTGTGTATAAGCCTTGACTTGCTCTTAGGTGATATACCTGTTGCTGGATGTTATGTACTCCTTCCCCAATAAGGAGGGCGCTTCAGTGGAGTCTTTCCCCACTGCTTTTGCCATTCCCATTGGACTGGTGAAACTGGTCCAAGGCTTCTGGCTGTTGGATCATCGTGACCATCAGGTTTGCACATACATTTAGTAATTTAAAAGTATTTACACTGCAAGACATTTTGTTTATGTGTTGCTAAATCACTATTCAATACCTTTTGGGAACAGACTTCATTCGAGCTGCTTTTCCACCCAGCGGCCTCTCAGTGTCACTTTGAGTGGCAGCACGAGCGTGTCCTGCAAGCGCTGATGTGCCAGGGCCAACACTCACTGGCATTGCGCTACTTTCATGTCGCAAAACCCCTGATATCCTCCACCTCCCAGGCCAGGCTATGCCTTTCTGTACTGCTACACAACAGGTAGGAAGAGAATAGACTTTTGTACATAATGCTAGACAGTGAAGACCTGTAATTCTTATTTATGAACCTACCTGCACTGGATTTTTGTTTTAATTTTTTGTAATACTGGTTCTCACAGGTGTCTCACTGAGGCGTGGTCATTGCTACGGCAACATTCGAATCATCTCAATGCATCCGAGCTGTTGGGATTTCTGTACGAGAGCTGCCAGGAGCTGGGACTCATTACAGAGCTTCTCAAGCTGCCTCTGGGCCACACAGAGCAGGTCACCTTCATGACATATTACTTGCTTTTTGCAAGGCATTCTGTGAATAGGATGGTAGTGTATGTGTAAAGTCCCAGTGAAACAAGCAACATTTAACACACGCATATGTAAGGATGTAAATCTAACATATAGAGATGCTTGCAGTCATGCATAGTTTATCTTTTGGGGTTTTGTTTTTAGGAAACATTGGAGAAGTTTCTTCAAGGCACAGGTGGTCTCCATAACAGAGAAATACTCTTGGTTCATTACCTTCAGCAATCCAACTACATACCTGCCCTGCGGCTCAACCACAGCCTGAAAATGAACCTTGTGGTATGACGCATGTGCGCACACATTATTAAATATGGTGGAATGCTGGAATAAGGAAATCTTCCAATCAGTTTCTTTTGGATTTAGAAAAACTATCCCATAGGAAATAATATGCAAATATTACATGCATATTATTTGCAAAAAAATGCAAATAGAGGTAATCTGTCCCAGGCTCAAACTGTCGCCCATTATGAATTCTATATTAAGGTTTACATTTACATTCTAACAAGTGTGGACATTTGGACTAATATATGATTCTTGCTGAACTGAAGTCTTACCCAAAATGTCCTCTCATATGACTAAAGGCATAGAGACATTCGACATTTGCAATTCCACTGTATTTAAACATTTGAAATTACAATAATACACTTCAGTTATTGCTGTCTAATTATTCCAACATAAAACGCATGCCTGTGCTGGTTTACTCAGAATGAGCGAGACCCAAAACTTAAAGAGCGTTCCAACACCCGCAACTCCATTTTGGATCAGTATGGCAAAGTTCTTCCCAGAGTGCAGAGGAAACTGGCAATGGAGAGAGCCAAACCCTACCAACACCCTAACACCATCCACAAAGAAGGTAGAGTGGAAGAAAGGAATGATGGAAATCTTTCCTATCTTTGTGGTTGCATAACATACCATAATTTCTCATTGTGGTGCAGTTATTCGGCCACAGCCTCTGTCAACAATCGGCAAACGTTGGGCTAATGAGAAGGTGATGTCCAGGGCGGGCTTCATCAGCAATGTTCTTACCAAGATTGAGGAGGTTTGGTTGGGTAAAGGAGATACGCCGCAGTCCTCCCCTGCTAGGAGGTGAGCCAGCCAACACAATGTTTTTTTGTTTAATTCTTGACTTTTGTGAAACTGTGCCTGTTAGTTCAAGGACAGCGGGATTCTTGAGTCCTGGGCTTAAGGCTGTATCCCCAGTCCAACCAGAACCATTCTTGGGAACACCAATCACAATGAGTTCTAAACGAAAGTCAAGGTAATTTAAAGGAAGCCAGTGTCATATTTTTATCTGGCAGTACAATTAAACTATATTGTTAAAAGTTGACAATCATATATGATAGTGTTATGAGTGTCATGACTTTTAACTGTGTGTTCACCGTGGTTTTGCACCGCTGCTCCCTCTTTCAAATGTGACGCAGGGTAGTAGACCTGGTGGTTCATCCCTCCTGTCACATTCCTCAGCCTCTGCTCAGTCCAGCCAGATCTTCTGGTGTTTGGGTCTCTCCGAAAAGCACCACTAAAGCCCCTGAGTTCAACCTGTTACAAACGCCACAGGTTGTCAAGGTGAAACCCAATATTATTCAATAATATATTTATTGATGCCTTTCAAAGACAGCTAATCCAATTAGTTTTTATATGGTAAATGTGCCTTTAAAGTTATGAATGCGTCTGTGTGCTTGTATTTACAAATTTTTTTTGTCATCAGAGAGCTCGTGCATTGGCTGCTTCTGGGCCCGTTTTCACAGCCTTTACTCCTCAGTCCATCCTACGTAGCAGCTTGAGGCCCACCCCTGAGGCCACGCCCTCTGCGTCTCCCGGGCGCTCCATCACACCTCCACTCCGCAGCAAAGAGAGTCGGATCACCTTTAGTGAAATGGCAGAATCTCCAAATGTCCAAAAGGACATCCAGTGGACCAATGGGGTAAGACCAGTGCTGAGTGTTGATATTTAGCCATAAGCATATGTTACAAATAGTTTTCTTTGTAGTTAGTCAATGATTGTAGCACCTAGTGGCATACAGGCAGTCACCCTTGGTACAATAGGTGCAAAGCCAAAAGCGTACATGATATAATTTGTTAGATACACTGGTATGTATTGTAGGTCCAATGCAGGGGTGTCAAACGCAATCGCACACGTTGCCAAAAACTCAAAGCCTACCGGAGGACTCGCTTAATTACATCAATCACTGTAAGCACTTTATTTGATAAGATCAGCGAAGCAGGTCAAATCAATGCTATTTTCCAAACAGTTCGTGTCAGGGCCCTTAGGTTTCATAAGTGTGCTAAATTCTAAAGCCAACCTTTTTTCTCCTAGGTGACAGCAGATGGTGAGATTAGCTCACTAACAATCGAAGCCAGGCCATATCACACACGCAAGACCCGGTCCTCGCAAGTTGCTGATAATGAGGAAGCAGAGCAACCACAGGTCAAATTTATGCCTCCCAAAGGAGGCATTCCCTCACCACAGCTGAGATGTTCTGCAAGGCAATCATTCTTCACAGAAGCAAACAAACCATCGGAAACAACTCGACTTAGTTTGAGCTTTGACACTAGCCAGACA
Source organism: Oostethus manadensis (assembly GCA_024372805.1). Classification (NCBI taxonomy): domain Eukaryota; kingdom Metazoa; phylum Chordata; class Actinopteri; order Syngnathiformes; family Syngnathidae; genus Oostethus; species Oostethus manadensis. Next base: position 541,952 of record QODF01000086.1, read on the forward strand.
TCCTTCCTGTCGACAGACACCACTCTGGAGTACTATGATGCGCCTCTATCAGAGGGTCCACAAGAGGAAAAAGAGCATATTTGTATGGAGAAGGCAGATGACGTTGTGATAGTGAACATCAAGTTCCCAACTGATGAAGCAGAAGCAGAGCACAATTCTTTACCAGCCACAGAGCCTGACCCTCGCCTGGTGTCAAATGATGCTGACCAGGAGCTGAAAGATGATCAGACATTTAAGGAAGCAGCAACACAGTGTAAAAGAAATGAACCAGACGATGAATCAAGCAGCAAGCAAGAATATGTTGCCGTTATTGACCGACAGGAAACATCCAGTCACAGTAATGAATAATATCTGTTTGTGGTTTAATACATCAACCACACAAGATTAATTAATTTTGTGTTTTTCTCCCACTAGGTGGTCATCTGTCCCCAGAGACACAATCTCTGTCGTTACTCACTGAAGAGGACCCAGCTCAGTCAAAGGTTGTGGAATCCACAGACTGCAATACACACATCAACGCTTTTGGAGACCCGGAGTATACACTGTCCACACATCATCTGAACGCATGTGAAGACACTGAAGCGGCAAACTTCATTGAGCACATGAATGCATGTGGGGACATTGAATCCACAACAGCATTCACAGAGCATGTGGACGTATGTGAGGACACAGAGGCCAAACCTGTACCAGCAGAGAAAGCGGAGCAATCTCCAGGTGTGTCCTTTTAGAAGGAATTAAAAATCTAAATTTACAGTTTGCGTCTTTGTGATTTTGATGTACTGTACTTTTGTTTGTCATCAGATCTGACCGACTTTGTGCAGCAACATTTGTTTGGCAGCGACCTGACCCACTCTGTAGTCCATGAATTATCCCCAGCAACCCCTAGCACGTACGTCTTTATTCCACTCAGACATTCAGATTCACATTGAGTCATGAAATTTGATGTCCCTGTGGATTTTCGTCAGTAGCCTTCCTGTTTTTCCTTTTCTCTCCAAATATTTTTTAAAAAAGTAAATAACCAACAGACACCACTCTTTGTCTCAGTGAGGTGACTGGTGACGTCGAAGAGGACGATGAGACTGCTCCAGAAGCTCTACCTGAGCTCACCAACCAAAAATCTACATTCTCAATCACATTAGAACAGACTGTCACTCACTCCCACTGTGAAGAAGGTAAACGAGTTTCCTATCACTGTTACTTCTGCTTGTCATTTTTATATCTTTTTTGTTTGTTTTTGTCCATTAGATCTAACCGACTTTGTACAGCGACATTTGTTTGGTGGCGACGTGTCTCTTTCTCTGGCTCGCTCTGGAATTCATCACTTACAACAAACAACGCCCAGCAGGTAGGCTTTGATATGTTTGCTTGTGTTTCTTTCAATCAAACTACAAATTACAAAACTACAAACACTACAAACACTTGGGGAAGAGCATTTGACATTTCATTGATTTAGCCTGGTGTCATTATTTACATTAGATTTTTGTTCACAGATGTTTAATATTACATATATGCAGATTTTGCAGGGGTTTTTTTTCACCGACCTGCGTGAATATAGCTGAGCTCTTGTAAGTCTTAGTACCGACGATTGATTGAAAACGAAAATACGGCAGGCGTAATGCACATGAGTTTCACAGATGTGTAGTGCAACTAACATTTTTAGGTACATGCAAAGGTAGATAAAGCTACTGTATGCTGATCGCTCACGATACTTCCAATTCAGCTACTGCTATGTTGTGTTGCTAATACATGTCTGGAGGATGTACAGCCACTACTGTTAATGCCAATGTTTTTCTGACATGTTGCAAATTTTCTTTTGTAAATCACACATACTGCATTTATGGGAGACTAAGTGGTTAATTGAATGGACGCATTTTTGGAGTATTTAAATCTGTAATAACTATTAACAGTTAAGAATGGTCCCCACCCAGTATAATTTAATAACTTTCAATCTGCAAAAGTATTGTTGGCTGTTAGTCTCTCGACATTAAAGCAGTGTCGCCATGATTTGTTTCACTACTTGACCACGAACGGCTAGGCATTGTAGTTTAATTCAACCCCGACTAGTGCTACCTAAACGTTTTTCAAATCTATCAAGCATCTTAGTTTCTTCCGGGTAGTCCTGCAGTTTGAGAACGTTTGTGTAGTTTTTACGCCGCTAGGTACTGATGATTTTTTAAAATAGTTAATATTGACTCTATTATACTATCTATTTTTCAGTGAAATGCAAGGTAATATCAGAATGGATGATGAGGCTGCTGTTGAAGCTCCACTCATGTTCCCCAGCCCAAAATCTACCAGCTCTGTGACATCCTCAGAGCCAACTGGCACAGACTCACACTGTAAGACCCCCACAATTCCCAGTCATGCATTTTTTTTTTTTACATGCTTACATGCTTTACATGTTTTCTTGTTCTTCAGCTGTTATGAGTGTTAATGATGATAGCGAAGAAATTTCCAGCTCTGAGTCTGAAGAAGAAGAAGAGGAGGAGGAGGAGGGGGAAGAAGATGGGGTTGAAGAGGGATCTGATGAGGATAATGAGGATGAGGACTCAGGCAGTGAAGTGGAAATCATTGAGGAGGTCCAGGGTAACGGAAGCCTCCCACCCAGCTCGGTCTTTGTACAGCAAGAACACGATCACTTTTTACCAGCGTTGTCAGAGCAGGATGCTGCAGCAATTTCCCTCATAACACCAGGTGTCGAAATGAAGGTACATAAATGACCTCCTGTAACCATCGATATCTGGGTTTGGTCTGATCAGTCATTTCTTGTTTGCAGTTGGTCGGAGAAGAGATGGGAGGCGAGGTGTTGATGGTGAGACTTGGTGCTGATACAGGAGCAATGGAAGCGCTCGAGGATGAAGGTCAAGGGTCATCTTACATGGATCTGAAACCTTCAACCACTCTCCTGGTTCCTCTTGAGCTCATGGACGGACAACAGAACGCTGTCGACAGCGTCCCATTTGGACTGTCTGAGATTCATCAAACAGTCGTGCCGGACGACCAGAGGTGCGACACTCACGCCGATTTCTCTCTAATGCTGGATGTGGAGGAGGACAGGGTTAAAGACGCAGCTGTGTCGCCAATGGACGATGATCAGCGGTCATCACAACCATCTTCTCATGAGTCAATATTGGTAGCTACTGATGGCCTTGAGACAGAGGCAGAGATTGTTGACCAGGATGCTATCAGGTTTGACGATGGAACACAAGATGATGATGAGATGGAAATCGAACCTTTGGTTGAGAACGAAATCAGTGGGCAACCTGACATGCAGAACAATTACACTGAGGAAGAACAGAAGGTGGAAGAGCCTCAAGAACAAGTAGAAGATCTTGAACTCAACACATTGCCAAACTCTGGGCCTGCTCCAGAGGAGTTTCCTCCAGAAGCTTTGGAGACGAAGAATATTAAAGATTCTGATGGTGTTAATGATTTGGAGGAGATGGAAAAAGATGAGGGCAAAGTTGAAACTGTGCAGGGAGACATTCATTTTACAAGTCATGCAGACTGTTTGGAAGAACAGCAGCTGGAACTAGACCACACATCTTTAAAAACTGAACTGGATAATAGGGCTGAAAGTCCAAGCAAGACCACAACTACTCGTGAAACAAAAATTGAAGATGTTGAAGAAACAAAAGCCGTGCAGCAAAATGCAAGTTCAACCACCAAACCTGAAGAACAGCGTAGTGTCCCAGAGACACCAACTTTGCAGAAAAAGAAGACAGCCCAGTTCACTCCTACGCGAATGACGACACGAGCGAGAAAAACTGTCACTTTCATCTCTCCCCTCCCAGAGGAACCAGACGAGGCAGACCAGAACACAGTTGTTGTCCCTGCCTCGCCTAGTCGTACACCTAGAAAAGCTAAAGGAATCAAAGTCCGAGCTGCCACACCAAGGAGAAGCACACGCAAAGCTCCAATTGAAATCCATCAAGTCCAGGAAGAAAGTCCTAAGAATGTCAATCAGGAGAAAGATGTGGATGATTCTACTGTAGCTTCAAGTACATCGTTTGCCGTTTCCCCTTCCAGACGACGGGATTCTCAGCGTGACACTCCTTCAAGAATCAGACAAATGAGGGAAAGCAAAGATCCTGACGTTGTAAAGGTGGAAGAACAAGCGGAAGAGGTCAGTGATAAAACCCTTGCTCCAGAACCAACTACCAGGAGTTCCATCCCAGCCAATCACAGGACCACACAGGCAAACACCCCAAGGAGGTCTAGCCGCAGAAACCTTAACAGCAGTGAGGTGGTGCCATCAACGTTAGAGGTCTTAAAAGAGGATGATGAGGAGGAGGAAAAGGTGGTTTCTTCCCCAACTGTCAAACGCAGCACCAGAAAGACCAAACTCCAACCATCGAAAGAGGATAACAACAGAAATTCAAGCCCAAGTAGAACGACCCGTCAATCAAGTCGCATGAATGTCTATCCAGAGGTTAGAAAGCGCATCGTTTTCAAATCTTCTTCACTTTGTTCTGGGAATTTTCACTACCGTCTCACACACACATTTTTCTGCAACAAAGGCATAACAAAAGATAAATAATCCCAACTTCACAAAGCAAATATGCAATGTAATACAAGAGTTGTCCGACAGCAGAAATAGCTTTCAACACAATAGGATGAGAGATGCTAGTACGCGTGTCAAACTTATTCCCTTAAACGCAGGGGCTTCTGTTACGACTGATTCTATCTCTGAAGGTGGAATATGACTTGTTTCCACAAAGAGAACATTTTTTATTATAAATCAACATTTAAAAGGGATATAATATAATGTGAATGCAGTGTAGTGAGTGTCAGTCCCGAAGTTGAAAAATGAGAGAAAATGAGCTATTGTGAGGCAACACTTCATCAACTTTCTACTTGTCTGAATAGAAGAATGACAGACATTTTTAAAGATTTCTTGCTCATTCCAAGGTGTTAGGTTGTGTTTGGAGTTGAATTTCTTGACCTTCCTACAATCAATGCGCTAATGCTGCGTGTATGCACCTTTTTTTCGTTGTCAACATTCAGACGCTAAATTGGTCAATGTGTTGCTCCTTCAGAGTGCCACAAAGATGGAAGCAAGCATCTGTGGAAAGCATAAAGCCAGCCAAGATTGTGTGCACGAGCCCAAACTGAACAGCACTGTGGGTCGCACAAGCCTGCGACGGACTACCAGGGGTAAACTGTGGGACCACCCGGAGGAAGACCTCTTCCTACTGGCTTCGCCTCTAGAGGTGGATTCGGAAACTCCTATAGCAGACGCTCTAATCAAGAGGCTCCAGGATGAGGAGGAGAAGCAGGAAGGTAATCTGTGATCTTTTGTAAACTTTATTTAATTCACATTCTAGTATGTTCAAGCATTACTTGTTAATATTACCAGGAGGAGTTGTCAGAAGGATGTTGAGGACCAGGAGTACCAAGTCAACAGTGGAGTCTGACAAGGATGCCCTGGCGGCAGAACCTGGAGACGACACCATCCCAGGAGAGCTTTCATTCATCTACTCGCCCTCACGGAGGAGAACAAGAGGTATTGTTGTGTTAAACAACCTTTTGCTTGAAGCCATGGTACACCATTGTGTGTGTGTGTTTGTGTTTGTTTAGCCAGCAGAGCAGAGTCTCCAGGCCCCAGTGAAGAGTTTTCAGTGGTCGGAAGAAATGTCAAAAGTGTTTCAAAGGTCAGTTTCTGCAACTGTACTGTATATTCCAAAAGGCCATGTACACACAAGCCCGCTCTTAGTGATAGTTTTGGACTTGCATCCGCATACAAACTGTTTGCTAGATTTACATTTGAGTTTTCAGTCAGTCATTTTGATTAAAAGAAATACATTTGCATGTTTTTAATTTAATAAATGGAATATGTAGTATTTGCTTTTTTGTTGTTGTTTTGGGAGGTTTTTGTCTTATTTTGTAACTTTAAATTTAATTACTTTGCCATTGTCTTTTCAAGTAATTACTTTTTTTTAATGAAGTGTAGACAGATGTTTTTTATTTATTAATTTTTACTTCTTAGTGGGACAAACACATGTTAAATTATCCAAATGTGGACATAGCATTAGTGTTGAATCCTCATTCAGCAAATAATTTTTATAATTATATTTGATATGTTTTTGTTGTTGTTGTTGTTGTTTTTAAACTCATTGTTTAACAAAAACAATAAATATGTATTTTGATGTCAATTATTTCATTTTAGGAAGAATTTACTTCTGAAGAAGACCATGTGGAAGAAGGGAAAGCAGCCGCTACAACTAGAAAAACTGGAAAACGAACTAAGTATGAATTTTTTTTTAATGCTAAAGGATATAATTGCTTGTAATTATCAATCATAGTCAGAAATTTAAATATACTATTGTATACAATTATTACAGTAATACCTCGTCTATTGGGGTATTTGTGAAGTATGATTGCTTCTTTATAAATGTAATATATTTAGAGCATAGCAAACCTGTTTACAATCTTTTACATACTTTTTTTTGACAATATCTGAGCCCTCTAGACAATAAATAATATCCATTTAGTCACCTTTACACTCCTATTGCCCAAAAGAGTGGATATCAAAGAAAATAAGCCGTCGTAATTGTGTACCAGACGTGTTTGGACAGGAGTTTTTTAGTGCGGATTACATCTCCATCCAGCGAACACGTCTGGTGCTTGTCTCATTGAGCAATTACTGACACCTAGTGACCAGTGTGGAATACAACATTTACATACATTTATTCACGTATTCAACCATGAAACGCCATAATTTATTAATTCATATGTAATTGAAAAACCGTGTTTGTGTGAATCCACACAATAGGAACCGAGATCTGGTGAGGGACAGGAGCGATGTGTGTTTATTTACAAACTGGTTGAATAAATAAAATATGCCCATGCTTGTTTTCTTTCAACTTATCTTCAGATCCAAAACTGCCTCGCAGCCACCCCCTGTAGTCAAGGCTGATGTGATCTCACCGCTGCCCAGTCCAGCAGGTCCAGTCCCACGAGCACAAAAGAGGATCAAGAAAGCGGACGCACCGACCTCAAGCATGAATCTCCGACGTAAACGCATAATGGAAAGGGTTTTTACCAAGCCAGTCACCAGGAGGAAGAAGCTCTGAGAGGGGGAACTAGAACATATGTCCACTCAGTGTGTTTAAACTCAAGCATCGGCTCCTCCTACAGGATGGCAGAATACAAGCAACCTGGACATGAAGAGGAAGTCAAATATTTTACCAGACTTCGTTTTCCGGTGGATCGGCAGAAAAAAAACAAAACGCTTTTTAGAGGCTCCCATAAAAAGAACCAGAGAAGAAAGTAATCTTGCCTCTTAGTACAGAGGCTTTATTTACGTTTTCATTTTAAGTTTGTGTTCCTAATTTTAACATTTTGCAAAACTGCTTGTTAAGCAACCAATATTTCTAACAATGTAAATAATTATTTTTTGTTTCTTTGTTCCAAATAAAGTTAATAAAGAAATATGCTGATTTGGAGGGTTTGTGGCTCCTGCTAATCACTGCTCTGGTCTTAAAGATTTGATGGACTGGGCACATAATGTTGATGTTCTCTGGTGCCAAAAAGTTTACTCTGAATATTGTACAGTGTGGAAATAAACACTTTGGATGTGTTTGGCTTGTTTTGCGACACATTAAGTGTGTCCATGATGTGGCTGATACATAGGCTATTTTCTGATGAATGTCTTATTTTTGGATGGCTGCTCTTTGATAAATACAGTAAAGATTGAACCATCGCACTGCCGCAGTTGTCTTTTGTTGGTATGGTGTTTCTGGTCATGATTTTGGGTTCAAATGTCAAACTAATGCATTGTTCCTTTACTGTATGTTTCAATGCTACCTATATCAGTATTATACAAACACTTCTTAGAGTGTAGCAGTAAGTGATACGGTGTGCTTGTAAATAATTCATGGCAGTGAAAGTGGAACGTCATGTAACAGGACACAGCTGTGTGTGTGTTTGTGTGTTTTCTCTGGTGCTCTTAGGCTATTCCGCTTTAGAAAAACCAACATGCACAGCAGTGACTGTGTCAAAGTGGCCGTCAGAGTCCGACCATTTAACAAGGTAAACTTTTCCTGGTGCTCCAGGTTAGGTCTAGGAGTTCGATTACGTCTTTATTTTTATTTGAGTTGATTTAAAAACATGTAGTTCCTGTTCTTTCATTTTAACAGCGAGAGCGGGATGCTGGGAGCCACTGCATCATCTCCATGGCAGCGAGCTCCATCACCATCCATGATCCTCGCCATTCGCAGTGCCGTCGCTCATTCTGTTTCGACTATGCCTACTGGTCCCACAATGGCTTCATTCAAGACCACACTGGTCTCTACCGGCCTGAGGAGGTTGGGGGTCGTTATGCTGACCAGGTCAGGTCTGAGTCACCCAAGAGGTTGAATCCATTTGGCAACTCACATGGACTCTTTATTGACTCACTTGCTGTCAATGCTCCACAGGACTGTGTTTTTCAGGACCTTGGAGAGGGAATACTAGAGAATGCCTTGCAGGTACCAAACGTCTTACTTGTCTTTATCTTTAACAAGGTTAAATATTCTGTGCTCTTCTATGGTGTGTTTATATGTTTAGTTTTGGTTTAACATGACTAATGAGGATAAGCGGTATAGAAAATGAATGAATGATTAAAAGGGCACGTCATTTGTAAAAGTTGGTTACATCCGGTTTTATTATGAAAGACGGCCTTTAACAGGAAAAGAGTGTTTGGTTCGGGATAATTAGAGAAACTAGATAGAACAGAATGGTCACGCTACATTCACTTCCGTAGTAAGCCTTGCGTGCTGTATTTTTATAGAGATTAGTTGGTTCCAGACCCGACGGCGATGTAGGATTAAATGTTAATAAATTGAACATTTGTGTAGTTAGAGCATAGAAAACCTGTTTATAACTTTCTAAATACGATTTTTAGCATTATTAGAGCCATGAAATAACACGCCTGCAGTCACCTGTTATGCATTGTTTGTATCACATTTCGCAACTTTTCAGTTGGTGGGACTCAAGATGGCCACTAGCTAGCAAGCTAACAAGCTAGCAATTATCTCTTCTAAACTTAAGCCAAAAACTTTCACACGGAATGTGATGAGAACTTTTTTTTTTCACTGTATCATGTCGTACATGCCATGACTGACTTCATGACTTCACGCAGTTTTAAAGTAATGAAATGTAAGGTAATATGTCATCAATGTTTTGTGTGACGACCAGTCCAGGGTGTACCCCGTCTCTCGCCAAAAGTCAGCTGGGATAAGCTCCAGCATACCGGGGACCCTGATGAGGATAAGCGGTATAGAAAATAGATGGATGTTTTTTGTAATTACTGCTCCCTAGTGACCAGAATACTGCATGACACATCACTTGTATTTCAATATGATTTGACTAATAATAAAACAATGTCTACCACAAGACATCCATCCATCCATCCATTTTTTTTTCTTCCGCTTATCCAAGGTCGGGTCACGGGGGCAGCAACCTAAGCAAGGAAGCCCAGAGGTCCCTCTCCCCGGCCACTTCGTCTCTTCCCAGCGGATGCTGAGGCGTTCCTAGGCCAGCTGAGAGACATAGTCTCTCCAACGTGTCCTGGGTCTTCCCCGAGGCCTCCTACAGGTTGGACAGGCCCTGAACACCTCCCCAGGAAGGCGTTCGGGAGGCATCCTAACCAGATGCCCGAGCCATCTCATTTGGCTCCTCTCAATGCGGAGGAGCAGCGGTTCTACTCCGAGTCTCTCCCGGATGACAGTGCTTCTCACCCTTCTCTAAGGGAGAGCCCAGCCACCCTGCGGAGAAAACCCATTTCGGCCGCTTGTACCCGCGATCTTGTCCTTTCGGTCACTACCCAAAGCTCATGACCATAGGTGAGGGTAGGAACGTAGATCGACCGGTAAATCGAGAGCTTTGCCTTTTGGCTCAGCTCTCTTTTCACCACGACAGATCGGTGCAGAGTCCGCATCACTGCAGACGCTGCACCAATCCGCCTGTCCATCTCGCGTTCCATCCTTCCATCACTCGTGAACAAGACCCCGAGGTACTTAAACTCCTCCACTTGAGGCAGGACCTCATCCCCGACCCGGAGATGGCACTCCACCCTTTCCCGGGCGAGAACCATGGACTCGGACTTGGAGGTGCTGATTCTCATCCCAGCCGCTTCACACTCAGCTGCGAACCGATCCAGTGAGAGTTGAAGGTCACTGCTCGATGAAGCCAACAGGACCACATCATCTGCAAAAAGCAGAGATCGAATCCTGCGGCCACCAAACTGAAACCCCTCAACGCCCTGGCTGCGCCTAGAAATTCTGTCCATGAAAGTAGTGAACAGAATCGGTGACAAAGGGCAGCCCTGGCGGAGTCCAACCCTCACTGGAAACGGGTCCGACTTATTGCCGGCAATGCGAACCAAACTCTGACACCGGTCATACAGGGAACGAACCGCCTGGATTAGGTGGTCCGATACCCCATATTCCCGGAGCACTCCCCACAGTATTCCCCGAGGAACACGGTCGAATGCCTTCTCCAAGTCCACAAAACACATGTAGACTGGTTGGGCAAACTCCCATGCACCCTCAAGGACCCTGCCGAGAGTATAGCGTTGGTCCACAGTACAACGACCAGGACGAAAACCACACTGCTCCTCCTGAATCCAAGATTCGACTATCCAGCGGATCTTCCTCTCCAGAACCCCTGAATAGACCTTACCAGGAAGGCTGAGGTGTGTGATCCCACGATAGTTAGAACACACCCGCCGGTCCCCCTTCTTGAAAAGCGGGACCACCACCCCGGTCTGCCAGTCCAAGGGCACCGACCCCGACGTCCACGCAATGCTGCAGATTTGTGTCAACCAAGACACGCCCACAGCATCCAGGGCCTTAAGGAACTCCGGGCGTATCTCATCCACCGCCGGGGCCTTGCCACCAAGGAGTTTTTTGACCTCCTTGACGGTCTAATATGACTCTTTCTTCAGCTTGACGGCATCTCTCACAACTGGTGTCCACCAACGGGTTCTGGGATTACCGCCACGACAGGCACCGACCACCTTACGGCCACAGCTACGATTGGCCGCATCGACAATGGAGGCACGAAACATCGCACACTCGGATTAAATGTCCGCTGCCTCCCTCGGAACATGGTCAAAGCTTTCCCGTAGGTGGGAGTTGAAACTCCTTCTGACAGGGGACTCTGCCAGGCGTTCCCAGCAGACCCTCACAATAAGTTTGGTTCTGCCAGGTCTGACCGGCATCCTCCCTCACCATCGGAAACCAACTCACTACCAGGTGGTGATCAGTTGACAGTTCCGCCACTCTCCTCACCCGAGTGTCCAGAACATGTGGTCGCAAGTTCGACGACACAACCACAAAGTCAATCATCAAACTGCGGCCCAGGGTGTCCTGGTGCCAAGTGCACATGTGGACACCCTTATGCTTGAACATGGTGTTCGTTATAGACAGTCCATGACGAGCACAGAAGTCCAATAACAAGACACCGCTCGGGTTAAGATCAGGGAGGTTGTTCTTCCCAATCACACCTCTCCAGGTCTAACTGTTGTTGCTAACAAGAGCGTTGAAGTCACCCAGCAGAACAAGGGAATCCCCCGAGGGAGCACTCTCTAGTACTTCCTCTACGGACTCCAAAAAGGGCGGGTATTCTGAACTGCCATTTGGCGCATAAGCGCAGGACCCGTCCCCCCACCCGAAGGCATAGGGAACTACCCTCTCGTTTACTGGGTTAAACTCTAACGTGCAGGCTTGGAGCCGGGGGGCAACAAGATTTACCACCCCTGCTCGTCGCCTCTCATTGCCAGCAACACCAGAGTGGAATGAAGTCCAGCCCCTCTCGAGAGAACTGGTTCCAGAGCCCTTGCCGTGCGTTGACGTGAGTCCGACTATATCTAGCCGGAATTTCTCCACCTCACGCACCAGCTCAGGCTCCTTCCCCGCCAGAGAGGTGACATTCCACGTACTGACAACTATCTTCTGTAGCCGAGGATCGGACTGCCAAGGCCCCTGCCTCCGGCCGGCACCCAGCTCTCTTTGCACCCGACCCCTTTGGCCTCTCCCACGAGTGGTGAGATCATGGGAGGGGGGACCCACGTTACCTTTTCGGGCTGTGCCCGACCGGGCCCCATGGGTGCATGCCTGGCCACAAGACGCTCGCCATCGTGCCACGCCTCCGGGCCTGGCTCCAGAGGGGGGCCCCGGTGACCCGCGTCCGGGCGAAGGAAAACGAAGTCCATTGTTATTGTGCATCATTGGGGTCTATTGAGCACTCTTTGTCTGGTCCCTCCCCTAGGACCTGTTTGTCAAGGATGACCCTACCAGGGGCATGACAGCCCCCGACAACTTAGCTCCTAGGATCATTGGGACACGCAAACTCCTCCACCACGATAAGGTGGTGACTCAGGGAGGAGTACCACAAAACAGCGATCATTTATTCATTTCTGTGAAAAAAACGCAATGTAAGGAGGGACATTGGTGTATTGTCATATGTATAACGCGTAAGTTGATTTTATCTCAGAGCTACTGAATACACTGTTGTGAGCCTAGCCACGCTCTGGTCTCGTGCTTCCCATCATGACGTCACGAGAGCTGCTCCATGGCGCACTCTACTCTATACATGTATTTGTGGCTGACGAGACATTCTTATCTGTCTAGCGTCTTTGGTGATAATTGACCGAATGGTGGCGGTAAATACGTTGTGTTGTTGGATTAACTAGAGTTAAAACGTAAAGACCGCGTTGAACAGTGTTGGCACTTGGAATACTTGTAATACGGAATAAAACATATCCCTACATCTGTAGCAGAACAACCAAAACCCATCTGACGTCGTTCACTAACGAGGCAATTAGCATGCTTAAGCTAGCCAGCTAGCTAGCTGTACGAAAGTACAAAATGAGTGTTCGTGCGTAAATGAGAGCCATGTGTGCAGGGTTACAATGCCACCCTGCTGGCTTACGGACAAACGGGTTCCGGGAAGAGTTACTCCATGGTGGGCTACAGGCCCAATAAAGGTCTGGTGCCCAAACTGTGCGAGCGACTCTTTGAGACCATTAAAGGAAAGCAAGACACACGACAGTGCCAGGTAGGATACTATACACATAGTGTGTGTGTGTGTGTGTTCTAAATGTCTTTATGTTTGTCATCCTTACAGGTCTTCTTCAGTATGTTGGAAATCTACAACGAGCAGGTAACACTTTGAACTAAAACCATTATTTATTTATTTAAAATGTTATTGACAAATGAAGCTTACAGGCTCATGGGATTTTTACACAACAGCATAACAAATTCAAAATCACATTTGAGAAGAAACTGCATACCGCCTACCCCAGAAAATACTTTAGACGAGAGATTAAAGCATAGGTTATTAAGATTAGGGATAAAGTTTTTTAACCACCTTAGTTTTAAACCATTCATAGGATCAAAATCTTCCTGTAAAGATTTGACATTTGTCATTTTTCTTTACACAGCGATGTTTATTTTTCCAGATAAAAGTTGTTTTGGTTAGTCTGATAACATTCTGTGGCACGTAAAGGCAGTAAGCAGGATAAATAGTCCTTGAGAGACCCTCCATTTTAGAGAGCAATAAGCTACCAAATATGGAAAGATCTCTCCTTAACCATGCATTTAGAAGACTTTTACTTTTTTTCACATTATCAAAATTATTTTTTACAAAAACTATTATATAGGTTTCCATTTAAAGTGACTCGACCATGTTGGATTTACATCACAGCATTGCGGTTCGAACAGCACCGCCTCACTATTGTGGGTTTTCAAACAATTAATTAATTATCGCTGTTTTGTGGTTGATGACGTACTATTATTAGTCAAATGGTACATATTTGTTAGTATTAATGAAGGAATTTTAAACAAAAATGTCAGAATACACTACAATACAAATACAGTATAAGCCTTTAAGACCACCTTGTGAATGTAGTATTCCACATTGGTCACTAGGTGTCAATATTTGTTCAATGAAACCATCACCGAAGCAGTAGACTTAAACAATAAGCTTTTATTGCAGATTAAAAATATCTCACTACAGGCACAACAATTATAACATCATAATAATACCAATGGCTTATTTGTCTACTATACTGGGTAATTGAATGTAAAAGTGACTGTATGAGTGTTATTTCACGTTTAGATGGCTGGTAAACGTATGTAGAAGTTTGTAAACAGGTTTTCTATGCCATAACTAGTAAAATCTTTCATTTTTAAGAAAATAATTCCACTTCATGGAAATGTAATTAACCGCCATGTGATTACGGTAAATCCTTGTCATGTCACCAGGTGGTGGATTTGCTGTCTCGTAGCAGTCGTCCTCCAGGTGGACTCCGGGTCAGAGAAGAGCAGCACAGAGGTTTCTATGTGGAGGGTCTGCGTACTGTCCCTTGTGATAGTGCAGCACAGGTGGGTGGTACATTTGCTGAGAGATGGAGACCACAAGACTTTCTTCTATGTATGTTCACTGCCATCCAAAAAAGCCTCATTGTGAAAATTGTAGGTGGAACAATTGATGGAACAGGGCACCAGAACTCGGACTACCGCTGCCACTCACATGAACGCTAACAGCAGTCGCTCACACATGCTCATTGTGCTGCAGCTTAAGCAGGTGATGTCCATTTACAACTTCTTTAGAATTATTTAATTATTAAAAATATATGTTGACCCGCTGGTCACGTTGCATGTTTGCCCAGCTGTTTGTTGCTAGGGAGAATATATATGACTGTTCCAGAGATTTGAAAGAACTCCAAATGATTGGAAAGAACTCCAAAAACAACATTACAGTAAAAAGTTTTTGATCGTTGCTTGGGAGAGCTTAGTGCTGACATAAAACTTGTCAGATCTTCTCCAAAGAGAGCATCAGCAAACAGTCCAACATCAACCTGGTGGACCTGGCAGGAAGTGAGCGTCAGAGGTCATCGGGGCCAGAGGCTGACCGTCTCAAAGAAGGCACGGCCATAAATCTGAGCCTCACCACTCTGGGCAACGTCATCAGGTAGGCACGACAACTCACGACGTGATTCATTGTTCTTGTCCTGTGTTTGTCCGAGTTTCATTTACTTTTTGCTAGTAGCGCCCTTGCTGACATGGCAGTGGGGAAGAAAACGGTCCATGTTCCATACAGAGATTCAGTCCTCACCAAGCTGCTGCAGTCCGCTTTGGGAGGGAATAGCCGTACTGTCATGGTGATACCGAGACTTCATCCGTGCATCACTTTTTTACAAAATTTGTTCTATTTTTTTTACAGTATGTTCATGTTTCAGATTGCCACGCTGAGTCCTGCTGACATCTGCTATGAGGAGTCTCTGTCAACACTTCGCTATGCTGAGCGGTAGAACGACAAATACATTCTAAATTACCGTATCTTTATCGCTATTCTGAAACCTTTTTATTCCAAACACAAATGTCTACATTGCTTTTCTGTTAATACACAAGATTTAATTTCATCATTATTGATTTCAATGATATACATCAAGTACATCCCTTGTTTCTTCTTCTTTTCCTTTCGGCTTATCCCTGCCTGTCCTTTCAGGGGTCGCCAAAGCGAATCCATTTTCTTGTTTGATTCGCATGTTTTGATTTGGCAAAAGTTTTATGCGGATGCTCTTCCTGACACAACCTTCTGTATGAGGGACATGATCAATATTGATAAGATAATAATCCCTATGAATGCACTCCCTTTTATTGATATTTTATAGAAATATATATATGTATATATTGCTACACTTTTTAATGATAAAAATTTTCCAGATGTATTGTTTACCTAACTATAATACAATATAATCATTATTAGTACCAGTAATGAGTACTAATATAAATAATAATAATACATTTTAATTTGATTTCTTGTCAAAATAGTTGCCATTTAATAAATTATTTGACTTATGGGACGCACGATGAGTGAGTGATTAGCATGTCACAGTCAGAAGATCTGGAAGTTTCAAATCCTTGCTCTCTGTGTGGAGTTTGCATGTTTTCCCCATGCGTGTTTCCTTCGGGTACTCCGGTTTGCTCCCATATTCCAAAAACATGCATTGGTGCATGTGACTCTGAATTGTCCATAGATTTGAATGTGAATATGAGTGTGAATGCTTTTTTTTATCTGTATGTGCCCTGCGTTTGACTGGTTACCATTTCAGAGTGTACCCCGCCTCTCGCCTAAAGTCAGCTGGGATAGGCTCCAGCATACCGCCATGACTGTAATGAGCATACGTGGCATAGAAAATTAATGAATGGATGGATTGACTTATTGTTAATAATAAAAAATACAAAAAGTTAATAATTGGTATCATTACAAGATAACATGATTATCATGTTATATTTATAGTTACTCATGAAATTTTTTTTCATGAGTTAGTTTGGATTGAGCATGAAGGGTATTGCGGGGGAAAAGTGACATACAAATTATGTGTGGCTTATTGGAACATAACAAATAAATCATGCACACACTGTCATCCACAACACCTGTCTCCACCCCCATTCTCTGCCAGGGCAAAGCACATCCAGAACCGGCCTGTAGTGAATGAAAGCCCCACTGAGCGTCTGGTCAAAGAACTCAAAGCTGAGAATGCCAGACTGCTACAGAGACTCAGCAGACTTGGCCAGGAGCGACGCAGTGGCAATGATGAGACCAGTAAGACGGCTGGGTGACTGGATTAGGACATGATTCTATAAGTATCTAGCACGCGTGCGTGTGTCCTCAGAGGAGATCCGTCAGTTGCTGGCACACAATGAGCTCCAGATCAGAGCCATTCACACTCTGTGGGAGCAACATCTGCAGGAGGCACTCAAGGACTGGGAGCAACAGTATGCACACATCACACAGGTGTATATACACACACACACATTGTATATCTCCTGATTGCTAAGTTGTGTGTGTGTGTGTGTCAGGAGAGGAGAATGATGCAGATGCATCCTTACATCCTGAACATCAACGAGGACGCTCACCTGTCCGGTGTGGTCAAGCTTTTTATCCAAGAGGGTCAGAATGTTTTCTGTCTTGCAATATATACAGTATGATGCGTTTAAAAAAATCAGTATAACTCCACCCTTAAAAACAACCACAACACAAAAAAACTAGTAAAAATGCATTTGCAGGATGCTAAAGCGTAAGGCCATGTTAGTTGATGACAAGTTGGAAGAAAGTCATTTTGAGAGAAGGCACAATAGCAAAGTTGGACATTGCAGAATCATACATGTGTACAGAATACCACACTAGAATGTAGCCTTTTATAGGGCATAGTAGCATATCTGGTAATAATGTTTTTCTGTGGATTAAAGGGCCCCATGCCTAGAAAGCATATATAAGCATAAGTAAATACTACAACTCATTTTGCTGTGTTCCTGTCCTATCAGGAGAATGGAACATTGGCCTCTGTGACATGTCCTCTTCCATCACCATCAAGGGTTTAGGGTAAACAAAGACACACACAGTCCTGATAGCTGACTGGAAGTACTGAAAGTACATGTACCTAACATACCGTACGCTTGCGTGTCAGCATCCAGCAGCGCCATGCTGTGATGAGGAATGAAGAGCGGCAGGTGTCGCTAACCCCGCTGATGGGGTCAAAGGTGACTGTCAATGGCAGAGCTGTTTGTGAGACAACAAAGTTACAGCACCTGGTGGGTATCATCTACACACACGGGCCGTCTTTACGTTTTATTGTGTTCTTTACATCACCACTTCTACTGTGATTAACATGATTTCAAACAAAGGCTTATAGCAGGACTATACCTTCACATTTAAGAATTCAAAGTATACAAATGTCGTTGTTTTTTTACAGGAGTACTTGTACTGGTCCAATGGGTGTTGCTAGGCAGGTTACATGACAGATAAACATTGTTCGGTTTCTCTCATGGTAGCCAAAAGAATAGTTATTCATTTTCTAGGTGTGTGTAACTTTTGTTGGCTGTCATTACTGTACTCATATCACATACATACACATCCCGTACATGACCTGCATCTTTTTAATCCATCCAGGACAGACTCATTCTTGGTTCCAACTGCACCTACCTTTATGTTGGTTTCCCGTCAGAAAGGGGTGATGAGGACTGGAGTTGCTACGACTACGACTACTTCCTGTCGGAACTGGCCGCTGCTGAGGGCATCCACCTTGGTGAGTGCAGACCTTAAGAACTTGAAGCCAAATATTTCAAATGATTTGCACTGAATATAAGAGTTTAAAACCAATGTCTTTATTTTTCCCAGGTGAAACTAGTGCAGAATGTTGTGAAACGGATCCAAGTCTGCTGGCTGTCTTTTATGACTACATCAAATTGATGCCCCTGGTGGCTGAAGCCAACCAGATGAGCCAGGAGTTAAACAAGGTAATGTTATCGTCCTCTGACCTGGAACATTTCATTTGTTGATAAATGTTTACCTTTGCACAACATTTTATTGTGTGTTTTGTTTTATTATTACAATTTTTTGTCACTAAATATTTTTAAAACATTACCTCTAAAGTATTCAGTGTCTTATGAGCTTTATTTCTTACAGAGAATCAGGTATTGAACCAAAAATGGATTATGTTCACCTTTGAATGGGTCCTCTGTACTCTTGATATAGTTTTGGTTTCAGACACACAGTATTTCAGTATACTGTACTGTATTTTTAACTACAGGGGGTGGAGTTTAAATTGGAGATCAAGAATCTGGTGCTCTCGGATTCAAAAGGCCATGACCTGGAGAAAGACATTGTTTGCAGAGTGATGTCCAAGCCAAGCAAACAGGTTTCCACACTCACAGAACAGATGTGTTAAAAATAACATTGTGTGTTATTTTTTAACACATCAGCATGTCTAGTTAAGGACAACAAATTTTTTGTCGCTTTTAACACAATGTGTAAGCACATTTAACACAATTTTTTGTTAAAAGTGCTTACACGAAGATGTAAAAAATAACAC
Source organism: Oostethus manadensis (assembly GCA_024372805.1). Lineage (NCBI taxonomy): Eukaryota > Metazoa > Chordata > Actinopteri > Syngnathiformes > Syngnathidae > Oostethus > Oostethus manadensis. Next base: position 560,820 of record QODF01000086.1, read on the forward strand.
AATTGATGTGTAAGCACATTTAACACACAAAATGTTAAGTTAAATGTACAAAATTTTAACACAATTTGTGTGTTAAAATAACAGAAATGTTGTTTATACAAAATTTAGTATTACTTTATAATATTGAATATATATGCCTAAAACGCACCAGAACACTCACATTTGTAATAAATTCAAGTGACATTTATTTACAATAATTTTGTCACTGCAGAAAATCATGGATAAACAATACATGGCAAACATTGAAATTCTAAGTCCAACATTCAAAAACAATGGGATGACCTGTAAATAATCGCTGCAGGGGACATCGGGTCACACCATCAAACTGCATGACCACAAAACAAGCAACACCATTAACTATCCTCTCCCAAATTTTGTTAGTAAGTGACTGGCTCAGGTGTGTCACAGGCAAAGCATTTAGCAGTAATGCAAATAAATGTGTACAATCAATTTGTATCTTGGATTTATATATTCTGCATTTCCACTAAAAGATGACAGCAAGTCTAGCGGTCTGATATCTGCTACATCTTTTACATTTATCATTTTATACTCATCATTCTGCTCCACCACATATGAAAATAGATGTTCATCAAAATATTTCAGTTAAAATTTGGAGAAAAATTAGCACCTCTTCCTTTCCATAATTGGGAACCATGGGTACAATCTCTCCAAAAAGACGCTCTTGCATCACGGTTTAAAGCAAGAACACAACCAGTTTTATATGTCTGACCAAGCCAACAGACTGTGTGAGGAGAGAAATCTGACCCTCAATTTCAACATTGATCCTATCAGTTTCAAGAGATCGAATGTCATCCAACAAAGGCGCTAATATTTTATCAAAGCCATACACCTCCCTGTCTATGGAATTGAAAAGAAGACAGAGGTGAATGTGTGCAAGGGAGGAACTGAACTCAACAGGCAGGTTTCTCAAGCAAAAGTAAACATCTCCCGTTTTGTGAACTTTAGTTTTTGACCCCAAAGGATTAGTTGTTTCCAAGTCATTAAAATATATTTGGATTTGTAGGGCATTGGGATACTTGCTGTATAATGTATGGTTTGCAAACTGTGTGCCATCACAATAATCACGCATTTTACCATCAAGACTTTTGTTCGATTTCTTATAGTTTCTGCATCTTTTCACTTCCAAAGAGAAACTTTATGTTATCAATAATGAAGATATATTGGCAAGTGTCTGCAGCTAGTACTTGAGTCAATTTTACCTGCTTTCTTACTGTGTCACCTCTGTATCCTAAGAAAATTTCTATAGGCCTGACAAGTTAGTTTTTCAGAAAAATATTTGCACATTTTATAGAACGTGTCTACCACTGAAAAAATATTTTGTGCATTTTCAAAATGCACTAAAGATTGGACATAATCATTTGATATACTGTAGCTATTAATCACAGACGCAGTTTTCTCCTTTAAAGAGTCCAACTTCATTTTTGCCCTTTGGTGCATGTAATGCTTTTCTCCACATCAGTTATGGTGGAATTTAATGAGAATCCATTTTGGCAACATACAATGCTGCACAGTCACAATGGTCTGAAAAGTGAAAACCCATAGTGTCCAAATCAGCGTCCAAATTACTTTCAGAAGTATGCAAAGCATGGGAGCAAGATGGCATAGAAACGTCGTCTAACACATCACTGAAACTGCCTTGTTCAAAATGCTGTGGGTTAGCAACTAAAATGTGTTCCCCGTTGAGATGTCTGGCATAAGAATTGAAGTCATGGTATGTTCTTTTACAGTGGTTTTGACTACATATTATATGTTATTACATATTATATATTAATATTACATATTATATACTATATATTACCATTATATTTTGTGATTAATATTCAAATAGTTAAACAGTTAAATGGTTAAGTAAGCTAAAACATGACTGAATCGTGTAATGTTTCACTTTTATTTTGTGTGAACGAAGATGACAGAAAAGGTCAAAGTGCAGGACCATAGAAGAAAACAACAGTTTCCCTACCGATTTCACTTCCAAGATGTAGGACAGGGTTGACTTGATGCTGCATTTTGTCCACCCTTTGTTCCTCCGTGATGCAGTTGGAGGTAGATAATGGGTGAGTAACTTGAGGGCTCTAAAAACAAAGCGACTCTGCAAAGAGCAAACAAGACATACTTCCAACTTTGACATAAGCTGTTGACCAAACTGCCATAACAGAAAAAGCAGTGGCCACAAGGGTGTGCTGGGAATTCAGACCCCACAGTCAAAAATAATCAGAATTTGATTTGTTTTTTAATTGTTCAGCCCTAATGGGAATATAAATTAAATTAACACATTTTGATATTGTTGAATATGGTCATAAAGCCCTAGAATTCCCCTCAGACACAATGTCTGCAAAAAAACACAAAAAAGACATGGCCTAGTGTCAACCAAATAAAAACATTAGATCGATATTGTATCTGGTATACATTTAGGGTAACTGAACTTACCATCGATCTCTTCACCAACTTTTTTTCAAGTGTAGCCACTTTCAGGCGTTTTGGAACAACATGCCCTTCCCATTTTCAAAGGAATAGGTCTTCCTTGCCCGGAAACATTCTTGCAAACTCTACATGAAACTGAAGAGTAGCAACTTATAGTTCACAGATACTGTGAACATACTACTGTATGCACTTACTATACTACAAGTTGCACTTTTTTCATAGGTTGGCTGGTCCTGCGACTTATACTCCCGAACAACTTATACATGGAAATAAATGTATATCATTTCACAGACAGCCACGAGAGGGCACTGTAGACTTACGCACCAATATCTCCTACTCCTTAACAACGTAAAATGTAAGAAGTAAACATTAGCGTAGAAAGATAACGGAGAACGACTGAACACAAATGCCTCCCAGAAGAAAATAATATTCTGCAGACTACAAGCTGCAAGTAGTGAAATTTGCAGCTAGAAGCAGTAATCGAGCATCAGAGAGAAAGACTGGAGTAAATGAGAAACTTGTTAGGAACTGGCGAAAAGCGGAGGCTACTCTTAACGGGATGAAGAAAACCAAAAAAGCTAATCGTGGGCTGAAAACTTGTTTTGTTCTTTATGCTTTAGTTACATAAAAACTGTTTATTAGGATGCATGAACACTGGACACTTTTTCTGTTCATGTTTATTTTTCGTGTAGCTGAATAACCTTAACTGTGTTAGTATATGTTACAGCTATTATAGCCTGTTCTTTATTCTCTTATCAATGTTATAATTTGCCTTTCAAGATGACATTTCTGTTTTTGATCTAGTGTTTTGTAAAATGAATTACCTACAAAAATGCGACTTATACTCCAGTGCGACTTATGTATGTTTTTTCTACCTCATTATGCATTTTGGGGCTGGTGCGACTTACATTCCGGAGCGATTTATAGTCTGGAAAATACGGTAGTATGTTCACAGATACTGATTAAATTTTCCTAGGCCACAGTAACAAATATTGTAATTCTTCAATTAAGGTGGTGATCATTAAGCATACATAAGTATATTTATGTCACTTTATATTTTTTAGCCTTTTAATGTTCATCTACAATATAGTATGCTGAATACTTACCAAATATGGCATGTCTACAAAGCAAGGGTACTGCTGGAGAATCTTTGCTACTGTTGGTGACTGGGTTGAGATCCAGAAGCTGTGGTTGTTGAAGGTTTTCTCCATGCCCATTTTGATAGATGTGAGGTTCTCAGGAGATGTTCTCATCCTTTTGGTAGTTGTTATCCATTCCTTGGTGGACTCTTCTTCCTCTTCTGAAATCACTTGTAGTGTTATAAGCCTCACTGGACCTCCCGCGTTTGCAATAGCGTCTCTGATCTTCAAGAAGGTTTCTCCCCAGGTTCCTTAGTTTCAACTCGATGAATCCACAGTGGGACACTAGATCATAAAAGTGTTCCTGGAACACATTTACACAAATGAAATCGTTTAATGATGGGTATTTTAACTATTTTTATATGAGTCTCATGCTATTGTTTCCATTATGAGCTCATTTTAGACTGTGTTTCGTTTACCTATTACATCAGTGACTAATTTTCTTGATGCTGAACATTTGACTGCTACTAAATTTGTTTACAAATGTGGAAAAACATACGTACACAGACAATATCTCAAAGTGCAAAGTCCCATTTCATTTTACCTCGCCTCACTTTCAATGCAACTGAAAGATAAGTAATTCAAATCAAATATTAAGGGTGAAATAACATGGGGAAAACGCACCAAAACTCTCTATTACCTTTAAATCCAAGATATCTAACTTTAACTTATCTCTAACGATAGCTTTATAATAAGTCAAACACTAAGCTTAAGTAAATATTACTATGCAAATCTGTAATCTACTGAAAGTCATCTGCTCATACTTACAAATTCTTCGTTCTCTTCTTGTATCTTGATCTTTAATGATGGGAAGATTGTTGTTATGCTTTTAGCCAACATCAGTTTGTCAGCACTGGAGGGGTAACTTTAACATTACCTGTCCCCACAGCGGTGTCAGAGAGCTCTAACAAGGGAGGTAACCAGCAGCAACTGAAAACCACACTACCGGAAGGGAAAGCACTGTTAAAACACACCACTGCCAGCCCGACCTTAAAGCTGACTATCTACAATACAAAGGAAGCAATTCACATAAAAGTAACATATCAGGTTTAATAGCTCAAAACAGTCTTTCCTTTCCCAAACTAAACGGTGCACTTGCAACAAAATGGCGGTTAATGTTAATGAATAGCTGCAAATTTAGATGTCTCTATTTACTAACACTAATCATTAACATTCACCGGGTTTCATGCCGAATGAAAACGAGCGACTGTTTAAAGTTGCAAGTTGAATTTAATGTGTGTAATTTCGTTAATATGGTAAAAAGAAAGAAACTTCAAAACCACAATATAAGTCTGTCTTGTGGTAGCTAGCTTAAATGCAGCACTGCTGAACAACATGTTAAATATGTCATGAATTCCCTTAAAAATACGATAGTCGGTCTATTATTTGCATTCTGAATTTACCCTGACATTATACAGTTTGATGAGATAATATATTATGGATACTTACCAAAGGCTGGCGTCGCTCACCCAGTGAGGCAGCCTCCATCTTCTCATCGATGGCACAAAGGGCAAATAATTAAGAAGGGGCGCCCCCTTCCCGCCTAAAGCTGCTACTGCACGGGTTTACCTAGGCTGAAGTGCAGGGGCCTTAGGAGCGTTAAGAGAGTTAACTGTACAGTTAAGAGATTAACTGTATAAATAAAGGTCAAATCAAAATGTGAAATTCCACGATGTAAAACAACACAGATTGTGTTAAATTGTCCAATACAGTAAGTGTAGGCTTTTGTGTTGAAATCAACACAAAATGTGTTAAACATGTGACAACACATCTTTTGTTATTTTTTAACACATTCCTTCCATATCTCACCTTTAATATTTGAATGCGCCATAAAAACTCAGGCTGTTATTTCTGAACTGTGGCAACTCATTGTATACAACAAGTTAATTTATTCACTTTGATCATTTATATTGCACAACACAGCAGGAGCAGAACCAATCATATAATAGCGGTAAGGAGCAAACGCTTCAGCCAGCATAAATATAGCTGATGAGTTTGTACATCAAGTGTAACACGCATGCACTTCACACTAACAGCTGAGTAGCGCCAGCAACATTTTAAAGCTCATGTAGAGCTGGATAAAGGTGCTGGATGCTGACCACTCATACTTCAAATGCAGCCCATATTATCAGCGGTTACAGGTTTGGTTTTTTTTTTACAATCACTTTGACACCAACCTCAGAAGCTCTTGCTCAACTTCCAAAACTGTTGATACAAACCTTGTAATGGTCAGCACTTGTAACACAGCCTGACCATTTGTCCAAAACCTTGCATTGTGTATCGTATCATTGAAGACAACTTGCACTTCTCAATATTTGGTTCAAATAACTCACCTTTCATGAAGTACTGTAGGAACACTAAGTCATGTGTATTGTACCTAAATCATTGAAGAAGATGTTTAAAGTTTCCAGAAATTGCCTTTTTTTCTGTTTTGAGGTTTGTATCTAGAGTTTAAAAAGCTGAAAAAACTATTTCTGAGGTTAGTGTTTAAAAAAACAAGTAAGACTACTGTTTTGGAGCCAGAACAACAAGTGGTTATTTGTTGTGTAGACCATGCACTTGACAACTATGTAAAAGAGGGCAGTAGATTTGAATGAAGGCATACATTGGTGCATATTTTCATTTTACTTCATATAGATACACACAGTTGTTGTTTTGGTGAAAAGTCCTTCTTCCCCAGGTATGGATGTGGTCCAAGGGCAAGTTTGTAAACCGCAAATTTCTGATGGAAGAAATCTACCAGCAGCATCTGGATGAGCTGAATAGAGAAAATGTAATTTAAAAGTAGTCTGCAACTAAAATTTGCTATTTTGAAACAAAGTACAGTATTAAGTTAGGTAGTAGTTTAAAAAATCTTCTCTGTGTTGTCAGAGAGAAGAGGGCTTCTCCACAGCGACATTGCCCAGAGAAAAGGACCCTTTTTGGGATCCGGTAGAGCCGCTACTCCTGGGCACTGCTCACCTCTGGCTGCAGTCTTTGGCCTTCCGCATTCCTTTGGATGAACAACTGGAGGTCCTACACACACAACATGGATGATGGCTTTGAATGTGATGATACTAATAGTGTGTATGTATAAGGTTCTGGGGTCAGAGGGCAGCGAGGAGGGCATTATACACACTAAGCTGCTTCCTTGCACCTCTACTGGCATGTATGACACACATGAGCTCATCACATCACTTAACAAACACACAACAAAAACACAAGCTTAGACTATCCCAAGGTTTTTCCCATTATGCAGGCCTCTCGGTGAAGACGACATCCTCATTGACCCGTCTGAGCTTCTGGGCCGGCGACTTGACGTCCAGCTAGTCCTGGAACAGTGTTTTGGACTACGCTGGATCAGAGAGGATCGCAGCAGAGGCATCCAAATTGGGTCAGGTTTGCGTTTGAATTTAAGTGTACTTCGCAACTTTAAGTTGTAAGTCAAACCAAACATTTAAAATTACTTTTGGCAACTATTTATGTTAGGGTGTCTCTTGTTTCATTCTCTCAGTTTTAGGCTGTTTGACAGCTCTGTGCTGCTCTACACACCAGCTGTCTGGCACAACGTCGTCCCTGTGCTGCATCACCAAGTCCACTTTGCCTCCCTCCAAGTGTCCCAGCGTCTTCTCGATTACCTTCAGAGCAGTGCTGTGCTGCTGGAGCTTTGGGGGCTTCAAGGTGAGGATGAGGGACTATTTTAAATCAATCTGGCAGTTTTTGGACCAAAAACAAAATGTTTGTTTACAGCATTTTCAGGTGTGGTCCAGAGGTACTTTCACCTCATTTTCTACACTAATAGTAATTGGAGTAATATTATACCTGTAGATGTGAGAAATCTGAAGTCTTGTTTTGTGTCCTCAGAGGGTTGCACTAGCTTGGTATCACCGCTGGAGAGAGCTACATTAACCACACAGGGCATCTTCATCATCGATAGCTATGGCACACCTGATAATATTGTAAGTAAGTCTTGATTTTGTTTGTAATTTACTTGTTGGTTTTTGACTCATTAACTTGTGCCTTATTTTACAAATGAAAATTATGGGCCGTTTTAAATTTGAGTGCAAATTCAAAACATTAATTGATCAGTGAGTGTTCAATTGTGTTGCAGCCTGCTGATTCTGCAGCACTGAACAGTTCACTAGAGGCACTTCAGAAAGACTTGGAAGAACTGAAAAGTTTGAACAAGTCATTGATGAAAGAAAATCATACTTTAAGAGGACAACTCAATGTGGCCAGGAACTGTATGACGAACACACACACACACACACACACACAGAGTTTGTTGCGTACCATTATCGTCTTATGGTCTTCCTGCAGGTACCAACAGTGCACGAAGTCGTTCGGTTCGGCCCAGTTGTGATGCAGAGTTTGCTCGCTCACTGAAGGTGTTCTACCATGACATGACCTCTGTTAGGGCTCAGTTGCAGAGTGTGCGCAGACATAGACCCAGCGTACGTACATATGCACGTCTGTCCATATTCACTGAGCACTGCTGCTGTTTTTGCTACTGCTTCAACTCCTAATCCCTTCCATGTAAACTACGTGTTATCAAAACATACCACCTCACTATGTGGACAGTGCTATTACATTTTATGGCTCTAAGCACATACAGGTGTTGTTAAGCCCCCTCCTGTGGAGGTCTGTGCTGTATAGGCTGACACCTAGTTGTGTTTTTTTTTTTATCAGGAATCATCTGATCTTTTGGGTCTACGACTTTTCATAGATGAGCAGAGTGGTCTGCTGAAGGACTTCTCAGAGCACCTGGAGACAACCGTGTCAGCCCTCAAACATGACGTCGCCGCCATCGTCCGGCGCAAGAGAGAGCGATGGGGAACTTGGTCTTGACAGTTTTAACATTCAAAAAACACGGTTTCATTTGAGATTGTTTATAGGTTTTGATGTGTGCTGACTAAAAAAACTAAAGTGAAGCTTGTAAGACATGAGGGAGCAGTACACAAATTAATAAAGTCCATAAAAAAATTTATTAGACTGTATGTAAAAGTAGTTATTGCAGTTCCAAACTGCTAATAAATTAAATCACAAACACAATTCAGGTTTTTACAATATGATGACCCATTAATTACTGTAGATGTTCTATTTTCATAACTACTGTCTGTTTTGTGTATCGATATATCGTGCAGTCTGACAAAAAAGGTACATCAAAGCTGTAAGAAGACAAGTCACTTGCTGGAGGTCCAACAACAGGCAGGAGAGGCAGAAGGCAAGATTAGTAATTGGCCCGGAATGATAACAGTTGTACTGCTATGTGAACACAAAAAGATGCTTGACAGGAGTAGAGAATCATACAGGTGAGGTAGGTCCACATAAATCCATATTTACAAGAGAAATGGCAGAGAATATGTACATTTTTAGCCACGTGCTCAAGTAACGGAGTAGTAGTAGGTATATTATCAAGTATACTGTGAAAGTTAGAAGAAATGTAAGAAGAAATGTTGTTTGCCCTTTAAAAAAAAAAAAAGTATCAGTAAAATATAATTGCTAACTGGACTTGGAGTATTTGACGCTATCAGTCAGTGCAAAACAATCAGTGCTAAATTGTATTGGGCCACCATTGTTTTATGTTTACAATAAAACTCATCTCTCTCAGCCTCGCACACTCACACTGTTCACAGTACAAAAATAGTTGGACTAAAAAACAAAGAGAGCCACTGTTTCACATTAGGTCCACGTTTTGTACAAATAGTCAGGCTCCAGTCTAGATTGAGACATTGTTTTACAAGTTAACATGTTAGTGGATAAGCCATTTAGATTGTTAACAGCAGGACTGTTCATGTTCGGGACGATGTGACTGTTTAAATGTGAGTTCAGTGTTGAAATTGAAACCATTCACGCTAGCTTGCAGTTGTCAGGCGCAGGTACCCTCATTCCCTGCAACCTGACCGTCACTTGCCGTGGATCCATGAGTGATGAACGTCGGCAGGACCTCGCTCACGTCCCTCTGGCTGCCGTGAGTGGAGGGCGGGTGGTTGAGACGTGGCATGCTGCCATGCAAGCTGCGCTCCTCTGCAGCTCTGTAGACCACGTGCTCACTCCTGAGTCGCAGGAAGAAAAGAGGAATGACCAACTGAACACAGACTCAATAGTAAGCCACTTCCTGCTTGTGTACCTGTCATTGCGAGTTCGGCGCAGGCTTCCATAGTAGCTGGCTTTGCTGTGGACACTGCTTGCTTTGCTCCTGGTGGAGGTGGGCTGGAGATGGAGACCTCCGAGGGGTTCGTCCAGGTCGTCAAGGACAGCAAGGTGAGTGGAGGAGGCGTGAGTGGAGGTACCCTGAAGGAGAAGGCCAGGTCAGATAATTAGAAAAGAAATGTCACTGTTTTTTGTAGTATGCTGCAGAGGTCTACAACAGCATCATTGGATCAGGTTCAAACAAATACTGCGTCTCTCTATTCTGTTTAAATGAAGTTGTTACATTTCTTCTAATAAATTCAAAATAATCAGTTTTTTAAAGGAATTGACCAATCAGGGTTTTAAGCTGCCAATACTGATCATCCAGGACTCAAATCCTCCAATACCAACCAAATGGATTGATTATACATTTTCCAATTTTTTTATGATGAGTGCTATTGACCAGGGGTGCCGTAAAAGGGTGAGTAAGCAGGACAACTACAAGAAAAAAATCGGTATTTACTAATTAAATTAGTAGTTAATTAATAATGGGGGGTACTTGAGACAGTTGGCCACATGGCTGCATTAACTGCCGTTTGGCCACTGTTCTTCGTCTTAAATTAAAGCTTTTAAATGTGCTACCCCTGTGAGATGTTTTTATGCCATGTGTTAGCAAAAACGTTTCACAAGGCAGACATGATTGTTTTGGTTTTGAAGGAAAGTGGGAACATGATGCTGACCAAGACATTAGGCCAAGACACTAGTGGGCACGAAAGGATTGGTGCGGGATGCAATAGTGCTAGCCACAGGTGATCAACTTTTGTGAGCGGCGCTGAAAGGCATTTATTGGCACAAGTCTATCATTTTTCACAGATATTGGACAATACTGATCAGTGGCAGATCGATTGGAGATGGCTTAATTGTTTTGTTGGGAAATGTTTATGCTACATAAGCATGCAGTGCCATAAGCAACTGCACGACTGCCAGTGTGATGCATCGTGTTTCTTTCTTAACTACATTGTACTTACAGTACATCATAAACATACCTGATAGTTATTAGCAGATGGTGAGTAAAATGTACCACATACAGTATATACAGTTGTGACTGGATGTACTGGTGTACGCTAACTCTTCTACTCCTTAATTGTTGTACCCAAAGGGTGAAACCTTTTTTGGACAGGCAGGACTTAGCAACAAATTGGCCATAACTAGTCTGTCCACTTCATTCACTTGAGGAATTACAGCAAAGCACACTAGATGCATTCACTCCTGCTTTCTTCTGTAGTACTGTGTCATTGCTACGTTACCGGTAGAGTGTGTACCTGAGTGGAAGTTCCTCTGGACTTCCTGATGATGGGAGTGTTGGGTTCACGCAGCAGAGATTGAGCCAAGTCTGGTGGCTGCTCTTGTAGTACCTGGCGAGACTCATTGACTCCACTGCTGCATGGAGACGTTGGAAAAGGAAGGATACTTATTGTACAAGCAAAGAATAATAATGACCTATAGAGTCGTCTTACTCTTTGCGCCTGCGTCCATGCAGGAAGCTGGACCACTCAAAACAGGTCTTCTTGCTGGCCACCCAGAAAGCAGAGGGGATCCCCACCACAAGCATCATCAGGTATTTCATCAGGAATAAGGCCATGACTGGTCGGTTGCTCCACTCCACCTGGCGGTGACATGCGTTCAAACTACACTGATAACAAAAACAAAGTGTTGAGTAACAGAAACACTTATTTTAAGTTAAGCTCCACTAGTGATAAATATTTGCAATGATTGATTACATGAACGATAGAAAAGAAAAGAGATTCTTGAAAAATGCCATAATTTCTTCCAAACTACACGACACACAGAGACACAATGAGCAACAGTTCACAAAAACAGAACTATTCTAGATCTACTATATCAGGTAATACCAATGTAAAGATGACTTTATGGGTGTTATTGCATGTCTAGATGGCTCTAGGGACATGGGACATGGAATTTCATTTCTCTGGTGGGGAAGGAGCCCGAGCTTGTGGAAGAGGCGAAAACATTCCGACTAGATATAGTCGGACTCACCTCAACCCACAGTTTAGGCTCTGGAACCAAATTCCTTGAGAGGGGCTGGACCTTGTTCTTCTCTGGAGTTGCCGCAGGGGAGAGGCGGCGAGCTGGTGTGGGCTTATTGTTAGCCCCCCGGCTTGGTGCCTCTGTGTTGGAGTCATCCCCAGTAAACGAGAGGGTTATTTCCCTACGCCTTAGGGCTGGGGAAAGGGTCCTGACTGTGGTTTGTGCGTATGCGCCGAACGGCAGTTCAGAGTACCCAGCCTTCTTGGAGTCTATCAGAGGGGTGCTGGAGAGCACCCCAGCTGGTGACTCCATAGTTCTACTGGGAGACTTCAACGCCCATGTGGGCAATGACAGTGTGACTTGGAGGGGCGTGGTTGGGAGGAACGGCCTCCCTGACCTGAACCCGTGCGGTGTGTTGTTGCTGGACTTCTGTGCGAACTACAGTTTGTCCATAACGAACACCATGTTCGAACATAAGGATGCCCATAAGTGCACTTGGCACCAGGACACCCTAGGTCGCAGGTCTATGATCGACTTTGTGGTCGTATCATCAGACCTGCGTCCGTATGTTCTGGACACGCGGGTGAAGAGAGGGGCTGAGCTGTCAACTGACCACCACCTGGTGATGAGTTGGATTAGATGGCGGGGAAGGATGCCGGACAGACCTGGCAGACCCAAACGCGTAGTGAGGGTGTGCTGGGAACGTCTGGCAGAATCTCCCGTTCGTCGAGTCTTCAACTCTCATCTCCGGCAGAGCTTCGCCTGCATTTCGAGGGAGGACCGGGATATTGAGTCCGAATGGGCCGTATTCCGTGCCTCTATTGCTGAGGCAGCCAGTTGTGGTTGCGGCCGCAAGGTGGTCGGTGCCAGTCGTGGTGGCAAGCCCCGAACCCGATGGTGGACACCGGGGGTTAGGGCTGCCGTCAAGCTGAAAAAGGAGTCCTATCGAGCATGGATGGCTTGCGGGACTCCCGAAGCAGCTGACAGGTACCGGCAGGCCAAGCGGCACGCGGCTTCGGCGGTGGTCGAGGCAAAAACTCGGGTGTGGGAGGAGTTCGGTGAGGCTATGGAGCACGACTTTCGGTCGGCCTCGAAGAGGTTCTGGCAAACCGTCCGACACCTCAGAAAGGGGAAGCAGCCCCCAGTTCACACTGTTTACAGTGCGGACGGGGGCTTGCTGACCACGACTGTGGATATAGTTGGTCGGTGGAAGGAATACTTCGAGGCCCTTCTCAATCCCACTGACATGCCTTCCATAGAGGAAGCAGAGTCTGAGGATACGTACGTGGACAGTTCTATCACCGTGGCTGAGGTAATTGGGGTAGTCAAATCACTCCCCAGTGGCAAGGCTCCGGGGGTAGACGAGTTCCGCTCAGAATTTCTCAAGGCTCTGGATGTTGGAGGACTGTGTTGGTTGACACGCCTCTACAACATTGCATGGAAGTCAGGAACAGTACCTCTGGACTGGCAGACCGGGGTGGTGGTCCCCATTTTTAAAAAGGGTGACCGGAGGGTGTGTTCCAACTATAGGGGGATCACACTCCTCAGCCTTCCTGGGAAAGTCTACTCCAGGGTGCTGGAGAGAAGGGTACGACCGTTAGTCGAACCTCGGTTAGAGGAGCTGCAATGTGGTTTTCGTCCCGGTCGCGGAACACTGGACCAGCTCTACACCCTTGCAAGGGTACTCGAGGGTATGTGGGAGTTTGCCCAACCAGTCTACATGTGCTTTGTAGACCTGGAAAAGGCATTCGACCGTGTCCCTCGTGGTGTCCTGTGGGGGGTGCTCCGGGAGTACGGGATTGATGGTCCGCTTCTACGTGCCATTCGGTCCTTGTACAATCGAAGCAGGAGCCTGGTTCGCATTGCCAGCAGTAAGTCGAGCTTGTTTCCGGTGAACGTTGGCCTCCGCCAAGGCTGCCCTTTGTCACCGATTCTGTTCATAATCTTCATGGACAGAATTTCTAGGCGCAGTCAAGGTGTTGAGGGAGTCCAGCTTGGTGACCTTAGGATCTCGTCTCTGCTATTTGCAGACGATGTGGTCCTTATGGCCTCATCAGGCTGTGACCTTCAGCGTTTACTGGAGCGGTTTGCAGCTGAGTGTGAAGCTTCTGGGATGAGACTCAGCACCTCCAAATCCGAGGCCATGGTTCTCAGTCGGAAACGGGTGGACTGTACCCTCCGGGTTGGGAGTGAGGTCTTGCCTCAGGTGGAGGAGTTCAAGTATCTCGGGTTCTTGTTCACGAGTGAGGGAAGGTTGGAGCGTGAGATCGACAGACGGATCGGTGCAGCATCTGCAGTAATGCGGTCGCTGTACCGGACCGTCGTGGTGAAGAGAGAGCTGAGCCGGAAGGCAAAGCTCTCTGTTTACCGATCGATCTACGTTCCCACCCTCACCTATGGTCATGAGTTATGGGTCATGACCGAAAGAATGAGATCGCGGATACAAGCGGCGGAAATGAGTTTCCTTCGTAGGGTGGCTGGACTCACCCTAAGAGATAGGGTGAGGAGCTCGGCCATCCGGGAGGAGCTCAGAGTAGAGCCGCTGCTCCTTCACATCGAGAGGAGCCAGTTGAGGTGGCTCGGGCATCTAGTCCGGATGCCTCCCGGGCGCCTCCCTGGTGAGGTGTTTCGGGCATGCCCGGTCGGGAGAAGGCCCCCGGGAAGACCTAGGACACGCTGGAGGGACTATGTCTCACAGCTGGCCTGGGAACGCCTTGGTGTCCTCCCGATGGAGCTGGAAGAGGTCGCTGGGGAAGTCTGGACTTCCCTACTGAAGCTGCTGCCCTCGCGACCCGGACCCGGATAAGCGGGGGAAAATGGATGGATGGATAGATGGCATAAATAATGTTAATATATAATTTAGGTCTAACAGGTTTACTATGCCATAACCATGGAAAATATGCTATTTATAAAACAAGGAATCCTACTTTGCTAAATTTCACTTATTGTGGCGGGGCCTGGAATGAACTAACTGCGATTAATAAGGGATTACTGTATTGTAATCATTTTTAATTGACATTTTCAGCTCAAAGGGCTTTCTCAACAAAGGTTTTCAAATAACTGATGTGGTCAGTGTGACAAAAAACAAACACTTTTGAATAACCATGGAATATTGTGGAATTGAATAAGTTTTGTGTAGTTCAAACTTTTATATGACTTTTTTAGGGATAACAAAATCAAGTTGCTTGTACTGAAATGGTGACTGGCAACTTTAAGATGAATCTCTAAAAACAAACAGAATTATTGGCCATATTGAAATTCCAGAACTGGAATGGGACTTAAGTGGGGTCTAGTTCACATACATACACCTAACATTAGCACACATGCCTGTGTCTGCATGAAAATAATTAGAACCCACATCATGTCAATAGTGGGCAGAGCTGAGAGGAAAGTTTGGTGCAGAGGCCGGGAGAGCTTTTGACGTTGTGTGTCTGCACAGCACCCAATGAATAGTTTTAAAACTGTAGTGAGTCTAAAGACACACTCTTCATAACAAAACAAAGAGCTTTTAGAGTTGAAGAAGCAGAGCATGACAGTCAGTGTGTGAGTGGGAGTAGAGGAGGAGGTAGAAGATGGACTGTGGGAACAGGAAGACACATGAGAGACTAAGGCTGCAATAACACAAATGCTGCTGTTGTGGACTTGGTCTTGAGCACATTAGCTTGGCTAATGATGCATACTGTCTACTCCTCAAATATCTGCTCACTCAGCCGGACACACCTTGTAAGGACAGGGGATGTGATAGTGGCGGCAGTTCTTCTCCATCCAGGTGGTCTCCCACACGCTGCGGTATGTGTGCTCGTACACGTAGCAGCCAATCACGGTCAGCAAGGGGACGAGGTAGAGTACGGAGAAAACCCCCATTCTGATCATGAACTTGACTAGTTTGGTCTGGTTCTCTTTCTCCAGTGGGATCTCCATTCGCACACGATTCAAAGCCACAATGCCCACCAAGAGAAGAGAGACGCCCACCTGGGGAGAGAGCGAGATAGACAAGTGAGGACTGAGAAAATGAATAGAAGTGACAGGCGTCCACCTGTCCTTTTCTCAACCAATCATGTCATACAAAGCAACACCGCTCACTTGGATTACATCATCCACTCAGCCATGAATCACACGTTCATCCTACTCATCCTCGCTTTCATCCGCCCACACACTCATTCATCTCACCGCCACGTTGAGGCAAAGCGGTGCCAGAACAAACCACCGCAGGGTGTCTATGTCGTACAGCCCGATGAAACACACTCCGCTGATCCCATCGCCTTCTATTTTGTTTAGGGCCAAAAGGGTGATGGTCAGAGCCCCTGGAAGCCCCCAGGCCACAGCATGAAAGAGGAGGGCTTTCTTCTCGATGGCCTCACTGCCCCATTTAGGCACAGCTGCCAAGAACCAAGTGATTGTTAGGATGACCCACCACATGCTGCCAGCCATGGTGAAGAAATACAGGACCATGAAAAACAAGGTGCATGCCTGCAGGAGGGAAGGAAGACATGTTGATCAATCAATCAATCACTCACAGCATATTATGTTATGTATTATGTATGCATGCAGCTCTTTAAGGCAAGCTCAAATTTGATCAGTTGTCAATAGGGATGTGACGATTTGTTTTAACAACGATGGCCCGCAGGTCATTTGCACCCCGCAAGACGATGTTTCTTTATATGAAAAAATGATAATGCGGCCCCTGTGAAGAAAAGGTAAGTATTTATTCATGAGAAGGGTAAAATTTAAATTCTCAATTGTTAATCCCAGCAGCGGAATTGCGGGAGGTCAATACTCAACATGACCATCTCACTCAAGGTCTCATAAACAGACATTTATAAGACAATCCCACAAAGGACACTGGGAAGCAGGAAGTGCTCCCTGCAACGCTACAATATGAATGGCACAGTGTTGTGTGCGTGGCTGATGAACCACCCAATCATGGTGGGGTAAAACACTCTCAGGGGCGTGACATCGACTGGGCTTGATGCAAGCAGAGAAACATTTTTCAATGGGTGAAAGTTAACGCAGCGTTGCGATGGACATTTTTCTTCTGTGCCTGGCCAGGTGAGCATGGGACATTTGTCCAGCTCGCTGTTCACGTCCTATAAAGTGTCTTAAGTTGCTGCCCAGCGTGACATTATCTAACGTGCATTGGTTATCTTTCTATCCGAATAAATCAAAGTGATGCGTGCGAGGAGAGATAAAAGAAGCGCGGGGAACTCAGTGTGGTTTGCCGTCTGAGTCCGGTCGGATCTGTGTAGGGGTGGGGCTCAGCACGCCGTGGCCCTCATCCGCTCCCATGTTAAATGGTTAAGAAGAAAAGGTGCTTGGCATGACAGTAGATGGGGTCTGCGGTGCACGCCACGTTCCGTCTAATTGTGGTCTGGTCTGGTTCACAGTGCAGATCGCATTGATGGATTCTTTGATTTTTTTTATTTAAATCTCACGGCGCAGCCTACGCCGGGGGGTGTGGGACTGGAATGGATGTCAGGGCCATTTATAGGGCCGCACAGCTCTCCGTGCATTGGCTAAACATGACACGCCAAGTAAATAACAATACAGTATATTCCACAGCCCCAAACAAGTCTTTTTCTAAACAAATGTGAGAAGAGGCGCTGCCAGGTCCCTATGAGTAAAAAGTAGGCAAGAGACAGACAGACACTATTAAAGCCACTAGTAGGTACATTTTTTTACTGCAGGAAAATAATGGCTCCTGTCGGTCGTGACCATGCCACACACGAGCACATACGCCAGCACGACAACAGTGGCTCCCTCAGCTGACTCCTAAATGACACGCCCGCCTTTCTTGTTCGTACACAGCAACCCGAAACAGTCAGACACACTCAGTATCAGAGCACGCACGCTCAGCTTTTACATGACATTATCCGTGCGCTCCAGTCAACAGGCATGA
Organism: Oostethus manadensis; assembly: GCA_024372805.1. Classification (NCBI taxonomy): domain Eukaryota; kingdom Metazoa; phylum Chordata; class Actinopteri; order Syngnathiformes; family Syngnathidae; genus Oostethus; species Oostethus manadensis. The sequence goes on from QODF01000086.1 coordinate 578,457, forward strand.
CTGACCGACTTAATATCAAACTGTTACAAGAGTAACGTTTAACATCGTTACCATTAAAATAGTTAAAACAACACATCCATATAAAGTCTGCTGTGGTTAAATCCAATGCTTTATTTCCTAGTATTGATTAAATCAATCGATTATCTTTCAAACGTTGTGAGATCAATATATGTCATCTGGAATGGCAATTTGTTCAACACAGATCAATGTAGTTGGATCCTAGGAAGATAAATTAATACATAAATGTAGTGGATGAATTGTTACATGCCTACTGTAGGTCTCAATAATTCTATCAATGTATATTACAACTTCTAATGTTGAACCACATGTGACCAATCATTGGGAGTTTACTTTTTATGCCGTTGTGACCATTTGAGGTGTTATAAAGTTGTATCTTTTATAATCTACAGATTTATGACCTGATCCATTACGCTGCACATTATGCCTGTTATTTGTCATTGGAGCAATAACTGGGTTATTTACACTGATAGACTGCTTTTTACACTTGTATGTTAAAATGCTACTTTAAAATGCCTAAATAGTCATTAAAGCTTTTAGGACAAAAGTTTTAATGGATTATTTGTATTTGAATTATTTCCTATAATAAAAATTAAAAATGTACTGAAAATGTAAACAAATGGTAGGTCAGCACCCTGGAACAGACTTATTTGACATGTATATTTTGTTATCATCAATTAAGCTCACCCCCCAAATATGAATACGTATATAAATGTAATATGATGCAGTCCCATTTACATTTAGACAGCGTGGTTCTAAAGCATCTCCATATGAAACCTGCCTTGTTGTGTGAGCCTTGTGTTATCGTTGAAGCTTTGAACTGTGCGTGGTTGACTGCGTTACATGCCACACTGTCCTCCAGCAGGAAACCCAGAAAAAACACCAGGGACACCATGACATAACACACAGCATAAAAGATGATGGGGCGCTCAGGGTATCTGAACCTAATGGGGAAAACAAAAACAAATTTGATAGCATTCCACAATAATACACAGAGGGTACCATTTATCATACACACCTGGTCACATCAATAAGAAAGGTCAGGAAGGTGAACAAAGTTGCGGAAAGACAGACGACAGAGATGACCCCGATGAAGTATCGGATGAAGGTGACTTCCTGTTGGTTAAAATACATGGAAGGACAGGGAGCAGAGCAGTCTTTTCTGCCTATGAATGAGTAGCCCAAGTCTGGATCCACCTTCAGCTCTCTGGGACACCAAAAGCCGTAGTCTCTCTGGACAGTCATTGATGATTCATTGGTGGGCTCAGAGTCTTTCTCCAGGTCCTCTTGACGAGGATACGGCTTGTCGCAGTCTGGAAACCTGCAGGTAAATGTCAGACAGATGCATCATGTTGAGATTCTTTCGAAGGTGACCTTTGAATATGCAAAACAACACATGGCTACAACCTGCTGCACTCCATGTCGTCTGGCCAGGTCAGTCCAAATATTTCCATCAGTTTCTGACAGTCGTCTTTGGCCCGCTGGCAGAGAGCACGGCACGGCATGGACACCTGGCCGTACACAACGCATACGGGGGCATAGAGTGCGCACAGGAACATCCTTAAGTCTGGGCTGCACACCAGGTTTACAATAGGATGGAACGGCTGTGAGACATAAAAATGGAGACAATTTTAGGTGATATTTGTACCTGCTGTATAATGTCACCCTATGCGCAGGAATTTGTGTTTCTCTCAATAAACCAGTGTCGGCAACACTAATGCAGCCCCAAAACAGCAACTTTGCGGACTTAAAACCCCTAAATGTCTCAAGAAGAAGAAGAAGTGGTGAAATATGTACTGCTGTGTGTACATTTCATTGACTAAATATGCGCTAGAATACCTTCATCTTTTGTTAAGAATCAGCTACTTATCGCAGGTAACTGACAACTTCCTTCTCATTGATCCCCGCAGAGTCACTGCCTTTTATAATTGTCTCGTTTATCGCGGTGATAGGTTCCCAAAATAGTCCACCATAAGTGAAATCTGCAAAGTAGCCAACTTGATAATTTTACAATTATATATGTTCTAAGGCTGTAAAACCCCTCACTACTTTATACACTTATATTAACATTTTCTCACATGTAACTCTTGTTTAAACACTCTTAATTTCAAAGTTTAGTAGATTTTAAAAATAAGTGGCACCTATGGCTTGCAGCATTGTGGCTCCACCCTGGGGATGCGGCAAGAGGGCAGCCAAGTGCAGGTACAAGTCTTTTATTATTCATTCATTCATTCATTCATTCATTCATTTTCTATACCGCTTATCCTCATTAGGGTCGCGGGGATGCTGGAGCCTATCCCAACAGACTTTGGGCGAGAGGCGGGGTACACCTTGGACTGGTCGCTAGTCAATCGCAGGGCACATATAGACAAACAATCATTCACACTCACATTCATACCTACGGACAATTTAAAGTCGCCAATTAACCTAACATGCATGTTTTTGGAAAGTGGGAGGAAACCGGAGTACCCCGGAGAAAACCCACGCACGCACGGGGAGAACATGCAAACTCCACACAGAGATGGCCGTTGGAGATTTGAACCCAGGTCTTCCAGATCTCCTAACTGTGTGGCTGTTGTGCCCCTCCTGATGTGCTAACCATTCAGCCACCGTGCGGCCCTTCTTTTATTATTATTATTGTTTAATGTTGCTATGCAGCGGCGGAATCCATAACTGAGCAGTAACAATGACGATCAACAATGCTTCAACACCAAACAAGACGCGTAATGGCGCCCAACAGCTTTGTAACATGTCCAGAAGTACAACTTTTTGTGGGATGGTTAGCATCCTCCTCTGCCTCTTGGGTGGGGCCACAAGTGCCTTTGACGGTGCAGAACATTTTGTCAACATTGTGGGTGTTGTCGGGGATGAAACATACAGCACTTCAGACTCACACTACTAGCGATGGAACGTTTATGTAAATTTAGTAAGCCGAACACATTCTGTACTGCACAGGAAGGCACGGAGGAGATTGGTTGATCATTTAGAATGCTTGGGTTCTCCGTTAGCCAATGAGGACGCAGAATAAAATGCAAATTCATATGATGCAAAGATATACAGTAAATTTAAAAGAGCACAAAAAACAAGCCACTTTGTCTTTGTTAAAAATGACTAGGAACAGAGGGTAGAATTGACATCTAAATGAATAAATACATTTATGATGTAGACCGGAAAGAAATGAGCTTCACCCCTTGAATGACCAGCAGCTGCCACTGCCACAGATCATGATGCTAACACCACCATGCTTGACTGTTAAGTAATCTTCCAGCTGTTAAGACAAGAATGGTGCGTTAACTAATTTTTTGTGGAACGTAAATCTATACTATTATACAAGAACGCTACAGTTAGTATATCCAAGTTTCAAACTTACAGTAAATGATGAACGATGTCATATCATAATTTGGTTTAAAAAATCAGCCTGACAAGGTTGTTATTTCTGTCACGTACATGGGACAGCGCTAGCATTGCATTAACGCACACAAGTGAAAAGGAAATGAACTGCCATACGTGGCAAATATGAGCGAGGGCAGAAGTGTGCTCTGACTTGCACACTGCAGCTCAACACTTCTCAGTATTCTATCTACATTCAAAAGCTCATAAAAAATGTACAGCAGCACTCCGATAAGCAAACATCTCCTTGATGAGAGATGCAACAAAGCGTGCTTAAGCGATTGCAGTGTGGTGTAAGCGCAAACAGCAGCCATCTACACAGAAAATACCAGCAGCTCATAAAAAAGTCAAATGCGTATGCGACATTTTCACAATAAATTTGTATTTTTTCACTAAACTCATTAAGGTGAAGGCAACAAAACCTGATAGCTGTACTAGATTCAACACTGCGGCGTACATACATGAAGTCTATTTGATAAAAACAGTGGCATTGCATTGACAAACAACAAAAGCCACTGCACACGCTTAAAGGGTACGGATGCACTTCTGCAAAGACCCATTCATTTGCGATTGTGTGTGTCTTTTGTGCGTGTTTGTGTGCACGCTCAGGCTTTGTGTGCATGTTTTGATCGTTCTCAATTGCCGTGTTCCACATCTGCACATGTTCCACCAGCAAATGGGGTGCAGCAGTGCGTGATCAGCATGACACACTTTCACGATGACGCACACGACTGCATGTGAGCAGGGCATGCACCCGCCTTTCCTCCATAATTCACAGCAACTACAAGGTTAGGACAAATCCACAACCTGACAAGCACTGTTTGGAAGCCACAATGACCTCAAAGTTGAAGACATTACATGATAGGGTCGGGCATCGTTTGAATTTGAGCGATTCTGTTTTGATTCCTCATTTTGATTTCAGTTCCTAATGATTCTCAATTCTTTTCACAGGTAGCGTCTTAAAAAGTCTGCATGGTTTAAATGAGGACACTAACCAAAGTTCTTGGATGAAATGTCTCCATAATTATTTTTCTATTTTATGAATTTTTTATCGATTACTTTACGCTGTTTTTCTCACAGGGCTATTTTTAGCCAGTATATAAATATCCAACCATTAAAGTTGAACATACAGTACATGTTTAGAAGTCTCTTTACCCCGTAGTACACGCTTATAAATGATTTTTATTTCTGAAGCAGTGAATGGAGTAAGACTTTGCGGGGTCTCGTCACCTTTGCGGTTAAAGCTAGCGTTAAGGTCAGGTCGTTTGTCTATGAAAAAGTACAAAGTCTTATGTTAGTTGGATATTTGAGTTGGCCTCTGTGTTGGCAGTATAAGGTGTTATTAACTTCAATGTTGGCATAACATTGACGTAACTGTTTTACTTAACTGACTGGTTGGAAGTAGTCTGGTGTAGTATGTACTTTTATATGTAGAGATATGGACCTGGGTGTCTGCAATAAAGTTCCTATCAAAAACAGTTAATGAGCAGAAACAAGGGAAAAACTTCCCTTCTCTTGGACCGCCTGTTACCTACCCCAATTTAGATAAGCTCACCACTTTTCAAAGGCTTCACTACACATCTTAAAACAAAGCCTGCTTATGAATCAGCTACAAATGGGAGAGCTTTAAGTTATCATTTTGTTTTTCTTCATAAATAGGCCCAACCTAGCTTGATGTTGCCTTTAAAATGTGACTATAATGTTAGTGCTGTAGCTCACATATCTATGCTAATGTTGCTGTGTGTGTGTTCTCCAGTCCTACTCCTTAATGTTATGTTGTTGTATGTGACATGGCATCTATTATGCAAGTTGGGTGCAGAGTAAGAGTGTAAAAAAAGTGTATGTAAAAAGTACACGATAGAGCTTCTTGCAGCCACACACTCTGTGAGGGACAGGCGTGGACAGACAGTTCATTAGCGTTAGTTACAGACATACAAAACTAGTGTTCCCAGTAGGGCTTACTAAAAGCACTTTAAACTGTCTACATTACAGCATTAAGGGTAGAATTTGGCCAGTATGCTAATGGAGGACTTGCCGAAAAATAGCATACTAAATGGATGAGAGAATGTCTCTCTAAATGTTTTCAACTCCCGTTTCCTCCCTTAGAAATCATCAGTGAGATTTCTCCTCAATGTTCATGTACAGTACGTTGCCCTTCAGGCGACACTTAACAGAGTGCTTGCATTTGTACATCAGTCTCGTTGACCAAAAGGAGGAGCCCCTTTGTTCATGTCTGCTCATCGTAACTCAAGCAATGAAAATGTGTGTGACTCCCATTTTACGCGTGTCCTCGTTTCGCCCATTTAGCCTAAGCATTACTTCTGTAGTGCTATTGCTCTTGTGATGGCATTTAAGTCTCTCTAGTGTGCAAGACTTTACATGTTCGTGCTTGACAGTCTGGGCAATGACCTCCTAGTTGGTGGTAGGGTTGGGGGCTCAGATACAGTTTTAGGAAGAAAACTACTCAGTGTGAAACAATAAATGGAGAAAAACATATCCTGAGGGAAAAACTAAGAGATGAGGCATTAAGGCTTCTAAACATTGATTCATTTTCACTTTGTTTCAAAGTATTTGATGAAGTGTCAGCTGGAGACAGTGAACCGTTTCTCAGTGGTGTTGACATGACGCATTCAAGTAAACTACATGAAGAAACTAAAATGTCCCACGAACAAATAACATTGTAAGAAAGATTCTATACAAAGAATGACATTGGTTTGTTGAGCCAGCCATCCATTTTCTATGCCGCTTATCCTCATCAGGGTCGTGGGTATGCTGGAGCCTGTGTCCTAAAAATGTAAAACATAAACACTAATATGTGCATGCATTTTTGTGTGTGCGTGTGTGAACAATGGGTGAGGGGCAATCGTTAGCGTTTGGAATGAAAAGCAGGTTTTTTTGTTTTTTTACACAAAAAGTAAATGAGAAAAAGCCCCTGACTGGTTCAACTCTTATTCAATGGAGGGATTAAGTTTCTTTTTCTTTACCCCAGTTCTCCACAAAATTCAGTTCTCCCCCCACACCACAGGAGGAAGGAAAACCACCAAAGTAAAAAAAATCAACAAAGAAAGAAAGCTAGAGGCAGACATGGGCACATAATTAAAAGTCCAATAGTGCAAATGAGGGGACGATGTCAGTTAAGTAATGTGATGCTGGCAGAAAAAAGAAAGCAAACAAGTTTTAACCATTAAACATATAACCTGTTCCAGCAAAGAACCGTTTTTATAATCACTTTATGCATTGAAACAATCTGTTAGGTCTGAGGGTATAATAGTAAGTGTTAGGTTAGTGTTTAGAGCAGCTGTCAAAATCCCGTTTGTCAGCTGTGCAAAAACTCAGCACACACTTCAAGTGAGAGAAGGCAAAAGAATTAAGGACAGAGAGGGCAGTGTAGCTAAACTGGCCAAAACTTGAAGTGGAATAGAGAAAAGAAAGTGGACGTTTGCCAGTGGATTAAGGAGTCAAATGGATTGGAAAAGGTGTGAGAACTACACACACACACACACACACACACCCACACACACACACACACACACACACACACTGAAAACTGTTAGCAGATTTGTGTTGTGGTCCCTTCCAGAAGACCTAGCAGCAACGCAGTTATAAAAAAATATTTAAAAAAGTGTAATAAAAAAAGGTAACTGATCTTCACATACAGAAGACACATTTATGAGGCCAAGGTGGTTTAATGTATGCTTGAATGGTTAGTGAACTTTAGGAAGAACCATTTAAATGTTGGTCAGTACATGAAAGAGCTTAACTTTTCCTAAGTGGACTTCGCCAAGTGGGCTATCAGATTAGCCACACAGCTTTAAAACTAGTCTGCCAATGTTTTATGGTACATTCATGTACGTATCCCAAAACAAATAAACACACACATAAAGCGACTAAAACGTTGATATTTTACACAAGAAGGAGCTGTGTAGGAGAACACTTCTTGCAGACCATTAACCTCACACCCTATCAGGGTTTTCTCCACCTTTCCTAAAGCTCTGTCCACACTGGAACGTTCCTTTTTTTTTTTGCAGGTTGAAAAAAAGCAGCATTGTTCTTTTATTTCCCCATCTACACGATTTCCCACTCTGGAAGCTGTTTTCACAAATATCGTTTCAGGTCACACCAATCACCGTTCCCGTGTGGATGAGAGGCTGAAATGATAAAATACTGAAAAAATGTTTCCGTGTGCATAGCCCCTAAGATCACTGGCGGACATTCCAATTGTCATCCAATCAGTGGGTTAAGGAATCAGTCAGTGATGCCCTGCAGCACAAATTCTGCTGCACCACACACCTCAGTTAGCATCCCTGCATCATTCTAACTGACTCCTAACTCACTTTTAGCACGCAGTTGTCTGTTTGATTGAGATAAATATACTCCCTGACATTCAATACCTCTACATTATTCCTCCCACTCAACCATTAGTGACATCTTTCTTTAATGCCTCAGCATACGTACATTACAGACAATTATACTGTCTACACCTCGAGGACTGTATTCTCCCATTTCACACTCATGTAATCATTATTTCTACCGCTTTCCTCTTCGGATTTTCTAGTTTGCTTCACAAAGTCACGCATGCACAAGATGACCATAGCAGCCAGCAGCCTCCTCCTGATGTCATGCAACAGACAGATGCTAGCTATGAACACACAAATTGAGGCCACCGTGATTCTCTCTTCGCTAATCACTGAAAAAAGTGTTAGAAACGAAGCACCCTCCTCTCACACGTCTCTGCCTTTCATTCACTTGTTCCCTTCCCCATGTCCATCCAGCCTTCAGTAAGGAGGATGGAACAAAGCTGATAATGACATTCCCCCTCACGTCCATTTCCCTCCTCCTCTTCTAGCCTGATCTTTTTCTTCCTTTATTCATCTAGTCTTTTGCTTCCCTCCCATTTAGCCCTGCAATTATACTGGATATGCACTTGTCCACCTCCTCCACGTCTTCTCTCTTTTAGTCTGTTACCATCAGCATTCATTCATTTCCTCTCTCTTTGTGCACTGTCTTGTTTGGCAGAGCAGCGAGTCTTTTAATGTCATTATTTTTGTTCTCCATGGCTCAAGAGCTCCATAATTATGAATAAATACAAAGGCCTCTTTCACACAGAGATCGCAAAGAAGTCTGAGTATAATAATGGGCACGAGAGACGTCCCAGAATTGGAACAATTTTTGCCATTTTTTTGTTATTGATTTGTGATTCAGGGTGAGCCCACCGCTTTTTTTGCAGGAGCAGGCCAGAAAGTAAACAACTTCAGTCATGAAGTATTGCACTGCAAATAAATATTGTAATGAGTAGTAGTCTCCGGCCACTTGCAATGTCTACAAAATGACTGAATGAACTTCAAGGGGTGGTGCTGGAAGACCTTCATTTAATACCACCAATTGAATTAATCATCTGAGGACCAAAACTGAGTAAGAAGCAATTATGGCCATCAACAGGCTGCTACGCCAAAGCAACAGACTCTGGACTTTCAGATTAAACACAAACACAAAAGTGGATCACTGAAAATGTAGTCAAATATATTGCTTTGGACAACCTGACAACCAGTTCTGTCGTACAGAACGTAGGGGTTTGCCATCTTTTAGAATGTCTCAATCCTTGTTATGTTGTGCCATCATGACATTACATCACGTTACCGAGCTAACTAGTCAGCGTCTAAACTTAAAAAGGGTTTTAAACTGAGTGGGGAAGAAGGACAAAGCAAGAAACAAAAACCTTAACAATTCCACATGGAATAGCAGGAGAACATTCACTTTTCACTCTGCATCTATGGCTGACTGTGCAAGTTAAGGCAATGTGATGTAATCTAATGTCTCATCAATGTAAAATTACTGATGCCCATTGACCAGTGCAGAACACTATGTATAATGTCTTTCAATATTTTTTTGACTGTCAACCAAATAGTAATTAATTATTGTTTGAAAAAGTGTGATGGAGTGAGAGAACGATGTTCAAACCACAAGTTTACTTAATTACTTGCTAAAAACATGTCCCTTCCATAGTCTATAATAACATTGTCAAAGTAATGGATTGGAGTCTAAATCAGGTTGGATCTGAGGCCAAAAAAATATAAAAATATATAAAAATATATATATATATA
>QODF01000086.1:587987-605499 GCA_024372805.1 Oostethus manadensis
ATATATATATATATATATATATATATCAGATTGGGATAGGAGGTCAAAAATGCTGATCTGGATATCCCTGATAGATACAACCTTTACTGTATCTTATATACAGAACCCAGTCTTTTCTGGCATTTTATTACTGCTACAATTGCATTGAATACAGAAGATGGCGGGAAAAGGGCGTCTCGCGTGTTAAACTGTATAACAGGGGTCCCCAAACTTTTTCATGTGAGGGCCACATAACCTTTCGCCTCTCTGATGAGGACCGGGGTCAGTTTGTAACTGAAAGTGTGACGATTGCAAGGCTGCCTAAATGTAAACATTTGCTGTATTGTTTTTCAGAAAGGCATACTGTACATACCAAATATTAACCCTTTCTGGGATCTTCACAGGAAAACAGTGAAATAAATAATATTATTTATGAAATACATAACCAAAAATAACCCTCTATGGGTTCTTCACAGAAAAAAGTGTGTACTGGCCTTGTCTACGCCTAGAAAACTCCGGTTATACGCTTGTGCATGGACGTAAATAACTGAAGTTTTGCGTTTCCAGACGTCATTTCCTGTGACAACATATGCAGTGGCGTCACACACGCGACCTCTGTTTACATCAGAAACAACATGGATGCCATCAGAACTGACTATGTTTATTTGTGTTTTGTTGAGTTGGTATTCTAAATCAATGTTTAGAAGTAATCCTACCTCCTTGTCAGTTCACAAGTACAAGCCTGGAGCCATGTTTTATGTTTTGCGGACGTGACGGGATGACAAAGGGTAATTCTGATTGGACTGAATTTTGGTAACTACTGCCGCTTACGGTTTTGGCATGCTTTGACTGTAGTTCCCAATGCATTTATCCGGTTCTGTGAGGATGCATTGTTTTTTTTTTAAATATGAGGTCGTGTGGAAAACATTTTTTTTTTACAGAGGTAAACAGAGGTAGAAATATGCGTTTTTAAAAATACACCCTGCTACGTGTGGACAAGGCATAAAACGGTGAAATGCGTTTTTTTTAGAGCATTTACAAGCATGTCAAGTCTCTAGGCAGCAGTAGTTAGCCAAATACTGCTCATTTCTTGAAGTCACACAAAAGCAGGGACTTGCCCATGCACACTAGAAGTTTATTTACTTATTTTACAATAAAATACATGTAAACAAACAATAAGGGTGAGGACATCATAACGAAGCAAAAAGGAAAAAAAAAGAAGATAAACACAAAATTTAAAAAAGAAAGCTTTTTCTTAACTTTTATTTAACAAATGCAACTTACAATAAAAAAACAGCGACAACACAAATCAATGCAACAAGTGTCACACAAGACTTCCATTGAGTTTCGCCATGTGATGGAAAAGATAACTTGGGCTTTCCTAACCACAAAAATTAAGACTATAAAAATCAAATATCGCCTGCTCCTCAACCACTACCACAATGTCTTCTGGCATCAAAACAAATGATTTGGAGTTGGACAGCTCTGCTCCCTCACCCAGGACTTCCATCTCGTCCAACGTGGAGCCGTGTGATTTTGCGTCAGACACCGAGCAGGTGAGCAGTACACCCGCTGTGAAACAAAGGCGAGAGCTGCTTGAGGAATATGTGTAGAGTGATGACGTGGATCCGTAGAAATCCGCAACTCTCCACTATGGCCGGAGTATTTAGAAACCTTTGTTTTTAATGAGAAAAAAAAACAGGAGAAGTGTGGATGACAGGGCATAACGCTTTTGCAAGAGCTATGGCTATGTGTAGACAGGGCCAGTCTTGTTTGTGTGCCCAGACTAAAAAAATAATAATAATGTGCCTCTGGTATTGTTCAGGGGGCCAGGCCGTAGTTTGGGAGCACTGCTGTACAACCATATTACGGCTTTCTGGCATTCCCTTTCACACAGGCACTGGCCTACTTCAGTTCTAGCTTATTTCAATTTCCTCCCTCCAGTCTATGTCGGTGCCCTTTGTACAGAACGGGGGTGAGGAGGGACTTTACTGGCTGTGTTTTCAGTTTGAGCTCCCTTACTTGTATTTTTTAAATATGACAACACCAGACAAAAATGCATTTCTTATAGAATATACATCAACAAATGAGTATTTTTAAACACAAACAGTTAAGCGTAGTTCTCTTATTTACCTCAATCATCTCTTTTCCCCATCCACAACTTGCAGCCATAATCGAAACTCCCCACACCTCCCCTCCCTCCATGTGTCATCTTCCATTCCTACCCTTCTCTCTCTGCCTATTTAACTGCCATGGCAACAGGTGATGTGTAAGCTCCAGCAGGCCCTTGTCTCTTAGAGGATATGCACATGCACACACAGCCACAAGACTCCTTTAAAAGGCTTAAAGCAACCAAAAGTATATCAAACAAGCACAGACAATAGGCTGCATTGTGCTGTAGGAGATCGTGAGAAAAGCATAGGAGAGGAGAGCGAAATAGAGAAATAATAGAGATGTAAAAAATGGAGATGAAACTGGTAGCACCCATGTACCCCCACCCTCCCTCACACACACCATCCATTTTGTGAGGCCATCTGCTGATTAATATACATTGCATCTGAATGTGTGAGGAAAAGACAGAATGTGTAGGGCGATGCATACAGAAACAGGAATGCAGAGAATTTGCAGCATTATGATGTACAAATACATTTTTCTTACTTTTTAGATATGATGTGAGAATATTGTAACAACAAGAGTAAGTGGCTGGATGACATTTGAGGTTGGATTTAGCTGTAGTGGGTTAAACATCTCTAACCAGCAAGGGCACACAGACAAGAAGTACACAGTTATTTTCCAGACTGGGTCACGGGTTCAGATTAAATCCATAAGACATGGATAATCTATATTTATGTGTTTAACCACATTTGAACACTGTTGGACTTCGCATAAACTGGAGTAGATACCAACACACTCAAAATGTTGTCATTTCTGCTCATATTCCTGTAATGCTTAAAAAATCTAAAAACAAAAACCCCCTCCATTTTAAAAACTTAAAGGAAAAATAGACAGAATTTGAATAAAATAAAATGGATTTCAAAGGACCCTATATTTGGAAAGGTGGATGTCACATTAGTGTAATAAAAATGTCAGTTAAATGAAACTATTGAATTGACTTAAGGTTGCCTGCTGCATATGTGCATGTTGACCTAAAATATTGATAAATATTATACACAACAAGACAATGCAACTACTACTGACACAACTACTACTATAAGTATACTGTAGTGAATATAGTCTTGTAACGCGTAAGAGCTGATGTAAATCGGTAAATGACAGTATATCTTGGTGGGCCACATAACGGAGTTGCATCCATGAAAAAGCTCAACAATGTCTGCTAAATCTGGCTTTAGTTGCCATTGTGAGTGTGGATAAGCAGCAGTGGCAGCTATGCCGATGGGAACAGTCTGCCAAAAAGCAGCACCAGGCAGCGCCTTTGTTCTGTGCATAAATAAATGATTGCTTCATTTGGGTTGGCAGCTTCAATAGACTCCATCAGAATAAGCATGATAATCAAGAGTTCAACGGAAATAAACAGGGACATTTAAACGGGATGAGGACCTGTCTGTCCACGCCACAGTGAATAGACCGCCTCTTTAGATGTGCCCGACACACACACACGCGCGCACACACACACGCGCGCACACACACATACACACACACACACACACACACACACACCCCTGTGCACACACACCACAAAAAAACAATACCCTATAACAAAAAGACACTTTTAAAAACTCAATTCTTTCTTTTTTTCTTTTCCACCCAAACACAAAGGAAAGCGAGACCACACGTCAGCACAACATGTGGTGAACTCTTTCACACAAGCTCCCTGTCTGTTGCGGGGACCTCGTGGCCTCGCGGTGGCCCTTCTTAAGCGGGGCAAGTTTAATTTTGAAGGACAGCCTCCCATGCTGAGAGAAACACAAACACCTGGGACAGTAGGCTCTAAAGAATCTGCACAACTTGCCACTCTATTTTCTCCTGTTTTCACCTTAAATTCCTGTCACTAACTACTCTATTGTCTCATATTGGGTTTTAACAGGTCTCTGTTGTCCTTTACATTTGACAATAGTTCAAATCAACATGTACAATAAAAAAAAAAGAAATCAGGACATGGGATCACTAACTTGTGAATAACTCAAAGTATTAGTAAGTAAAAAACTGATCCTTTTAGCGCTTTTGTCTTGAAGTAGGCGGAGTTAAAGAACATGGGTGGTCTTGTGGGATAAGAAAAGCTTTTAAGTGTCTTTTAACACTGATTTACTACCTAACTGCCTGCCTGTTAATCACAGAACATTTGTACTTTTTTTTTGTTGGGTTGAAATTGTCAATTTAATGTGCAACAGACGTCAACTCAATACTTCTAATATGGCAAACCCCATTAGCATGCAATTACTGTCAAATACTTGAGTATAATGTAACCACATTGAACCCACCTGAATGATCACTTTTAATGTTCACATGAATATACGTTTTTAGGTTGATTTTCCACAAGTAGCATATAATAAAAGTCTGGGTGGGAGAAAATGTGAAAAGTAAGTGTCATTTGTTTTTTCACAACCATCATCGTTAAAGCAGCCTTAATAAATGAAAAAAATATATATATATAGCAGAACCAATAGTTACATAATTAGCATTGAGTGGAAGCTGTAAAATAATTAAGATAGTGCAGTCAAACCTTGCCTTTCGTATGTAGATGTTTTTGTATGAGTTGGTTTTCATCAACATTTTTCACTAAAAGCTTGCCTCTGTTCTGTACACTGTCTCAGTTTTCATACAATATTGTGCTTAACAAACTGGCCAGTTTGCCCTGTACTATATGGTTCCACAAAATACTGTGACCAAATAAAGCACCTTACACGTTGTTGACTCACTGCACTGTGCATTTTTTTTTTACTGAGAGTAACTGCAAAACAACCTGCAAGAAAGTTGTGAGCGCTACCAATTAGCTAAAGACTGTGTGAAACACGATTAAATTATCAGGATGAACGAGAGGTCTGCATCAGTAATAAGTTCCATTTAATCGCCATAATTATTGTGCATTTTTTCTGCATGTAAACAATAATTATTCTCTGTTTGGGTTGTCCAGAATAAATACTTTGATATCAACACACAAACTATAAATCAATATCTGCATTTTTAGGTATCGTCAGTATCGAGAATACACTCTCCCTTGGTGAGCTGCATTGACTAATTGACAAGGGTAGTTCCACGGATGAGCATTGAGGCAACTGAGCAGCAGTGATGGCAAGTCTGATTTTAATAAACCACTTTGAGCTTGTTTTTTGTCAAGTAGCTTGCAAATTCCCAAGTTATCTGTTGTTTTAGACTTGTTTTCAGAGCGCTATTTGCTCATTTCTCTCATCAGTCAGCGGCCAAGAAAGCCTAATGTCTTTAAAATCTCTCAACAAACAAAGCACCTCGGCATATCAATGAGCCAGGTAGTAGGAGTCTTGTATGGAGATACTTCACATTCGAGGCGGATGAATACTGTGCAATTATGAATTCATAAAAACCGACATGCCCAGTGCCTTCGAACTTAGCAAAACACCTGAAAGATAGGCAAAAAAAATTCAAGGTATGTTTCAGTTGACCGTCACTGGTGTCACATTGTACATGACCCGAATATAAGTTATTTGGCCTCGAGAGCCATCTTACTATGCCTGTATGACTCGGGCTTCTAATAATCTAAGAAGGTTAGCTAATAATGTAACAATACAGTCATGATACATGTCAGTCTCTGAGCTTATGTTATTTCAATTATAACCTTATAATGTAAAATAGTTATGTTATTCATGAGCATATTTATAAGCACAGGATTGTTTAATTTATATACTGACAAGCTATATGCCACAGCTATTTTTTGAATAGAGACCTCTTGGCCGCTGCAGTGATTTTAAATACTGTACTTAATAATAAAATACTGTCAATAAAAGTAGTGAATTTACAAACACATGGGTTCTGTTTCTTTTCTCTGGTGTCAAGTATCGAGAATCGTGGAAATTCACAGGTTTTGCTATCGGCGACTGAAATTCTGCTATTGTCGTGTACTTTTGCTAATATGTTTGGGTGTGTGGAACACATTCATTGAATTTTTATGACTTCCTGCTTGAGCTTGAGGAGGTTTCTTCATTTGCAGCTACTATATCAGGTCGGCATAAAAATGAATACATTTACTGTGATTATTAAGTGAATTGCCTTATTTGGATTAATAAAAACATGGAATCAAATGGAAGTAGATTCAAATTTAACAAATTGATTGGGTATAAATCAGACAAAATTACATTACAAAAGTACCCTGTCCTCTTGTGTGCCATAAATAACATCAACATGTCTTTTCTTGTTTAAGTCCTAAATCCTACTGCAACATTATAGAAATGCCATCCATCTAAATCCAGTCCATATACTGCCACAACCTATGGCATGTCCCCTGGGAGCCATACTATACCACGGCAGATGGATGTAGTAGTAAATGGTGACCTATTCTTTAAGACAGAATCCCCCCATTGTCACAGCCAGTAGCCTCTTGGGTTGAAGTCTTTTACACCTTTTAGTTGAGGTTTTATAGACTATTGTGGCAGATGGGGTGGTGGAAATCAATGTCTTTATTGTGAAAGCGAGAGAAAGATTAGTAGCTTGGTAGCAGCTGACTACATTAACTGTCACTCACACAGGAAGTTCCAGTGTACTGTTAGTAACCAGTTAGCGCTTAGACAGCCTCAACACAAGATGCCGTGCAGTAAAACCAAACTAACTGCGTAAACTATGCATACCCGCGACCCTAATGAGGATAAGCGGTATAGAAAATGGATGGATCCTAAATAAAAGTGGTTAAGCATTTCAAAGAGGAGAACCATACATGTCTAAAGCATGAACACAATGAGATAAGTAGATTGTTTTGAAATAATTAGGTCTGAAGATAGGCTGAAAGTTGTAAATGATACGTATATTTTGCATGAGGAGTAGATCATGAAAACCTTGCACCGAGGCAGAGCAATTGTGCATGGTGAGAACATTGCATCATGACATGAAAAGATGTTATAACAGCTACTGTCCGTGGCTCCAGTTCCATTAAAAGCACCTAAAATTTTGTGCCAGTGGTTTACTTTACATTTTCATTACAGGGAGTGGAATTTCCAATATATGCATGGTAGAGAGTGTCAATTGTTGGTCAAGTGCGTTTAGCAGCTGCCATGCCTTAATAAAAGCCACCCTTTCTTCTCTGTTACATTTGAAGAAGGCATTTGTTCCAGTAGGCTGATTTTATGGAATATAAGGAGTATAAATGAAGATTGACTGGATATTACTGCTAAAGTAAAACAATGCTTAAACTCTCCCCCAACACACACATACACGCACACTCGTACTTCATCTCACTTAGCTAGCCACTCAATTAAAATGATCTAAATTTGGACAACAGCTCCAGACCATCTTTATATGGTTGTATGTAGACAACCATAATGTATACGAGTAAACATCCTTCAATTGATATTTTACTGTCATTTGAAACACACTTAATCTGTAAGGAAAAAAACTCATATTTGTAATAGAACTAATGAAAGAGATAACATTTTTTGGACATGATCCAAAAAACCAAACATGCAAATACCTGGTGCGTTAGCATGTTTGTCATCACAACACATTGGTTGTCCTCTGAGAGGTATTACTAAATTCCCTTCAGGGGCTCCCAGCAGGACTAGGTCTGGTCAGAACAGAGCGGAGCAGGAATGCTAGCAGGGTTCAGGTTGCAGCTCGGACCATTTTCAGAGACCTGTCTTTTTCTAAGGCCGGAGGGCCGCACAGTGTCGGTTACAAGGCTACTTCGTCATGTGGGTCAAAGTGAGTTCAAAAACAGATGCTCCTCACAGACAGACAGCTCGCCAGCCATGTTTTGACATGCCACAGGGGGAATTAGCTTCATTTTTCAGATTAGCTGAGCCTCCATTTGCTGAGGGAAGTCTTTGACGACGCTTCAGAGTTTGACTCCTCAACATCAAGTGGAGACAAATCACCTAAAGATCAAACGTAGAAAATGCACAGTCAAGACTGAGTGATATTCAATACACAGTGAACAGCTGGAGGGTGATTTCATTCAGATGGCTGAATTTGCTATCTCACTGTGTTCTGCAACGTAGCCAAAACATTATGAGCGGAGGGATAGGCAGACATTTGGGTGGCAAAAGAGTCTCGTGAGAAAACCAAGTCTAGATGCATGACATTCACATACAAATTTCTTGCATGTGAAACTATCTTTCTAAGTAGTCTTAATTTGTTCCAACTACCATATTCAAACCCAACATTAATGCATTGTAGTGAGAAGAAATACTTCCTGTACAAATAGTAATTAGTGACCACTAATCCACCACACCTTGATCTACACCTTTTGTCTCCAGGGACTAACACAAGAATTAGAAAGGAGGTGTAATGTGATATTGATGGATAATATGCACCTACAGTCGCGCACACTGTGTGCTTGCACTGTACTGTTGGGCCAATGCCCTCACAGCATGGAACATTTCGTTTGTCAGGTGGCGTACTTGCGTAGTATACTGCCTGTTCTTCTCATTTAACAGTAAATATTAATTGTTAGCGACTACACGCACTCATGTACGCGTGTCACTGGTTGTGGTAACATGTAGCTGGAAGACAGAGCTGTAACATGAGGAGGCCAGATCTCCCGCTCATCTGGACTCTTTGATATTCAATGCCTGACTACAAGAACCTGTACAGCGTGCGTGCCTTTCTGTATCCAGTTGATTAACAGTAGCAGTTTGCTGCAATATGTTTTACAGAAATTAGGGTATGTCTGGAAGAGACTTTGATGTCCACAAGACAGCATTGGAAAAATTGCATTCCTTGAGGTTTGCAGAAGCTCAAAAATACTGTAATTTGTATTTATGTCTAGTTTTTATCCAAACGATTATTTTTAATATTTTACTTGGAACACATTTGGGTTATGGGAATATTGTGTCTCTGATGAAAATGTACTTCACTGGTTCAAGGATCAAGGAGTCTTTATTGTCCCCATGGGGCAAATCGCTCTGCAGCCAGCAGTAACAAAACAACAACATACAGCATGCAAGACAACGATAATAGAACAACCAGATAATCAGTGGAGAAGTGTTATCAAAAGTATTATCTTGAGTTGAGCAGTCGTTATTCTCACTGCGACATCATTCTACACCTTACTCTGACAGACATTTTTTCATTGTTTAAAAGGGAACAGTAGTGCGGCCGTTTTCAAAAGTTTGCCTTTTCAGTCTCAAAAATGTTGTAAATGAACTGCCAAAACAACACAATTTTCATGTTGGTTGGTCTTTTTTTTGGTATGACACCGTATGTGTCCACCATTGTAATGAAAAACAATTATATATTTTTTTATTTCTACTTATCCCCGCACATTGAATTGTGAAAGCCAGTATTGTTAGTGTTTCCAGAGTGGTTAAAATGATATTCAGTTCCTTCTAGTTGGCACAAATGTTGAAAAATCCATCATTATCTATGCAGTTGTTGTTAAAGGTTTGTGTAGATGGGAAACTAGCATGTTTTATTATCTTGTTTTGTTTTTTGGCTGGTCTTTTTGGTACCACTTTCGTCCTTATGTATGAGCCGTGTGTGGGTGTGTGTATGCACACACATAACAAAATATGTATATACAATAAATATACCCAAACATACTATACATATGAGTGTGTGTGTGTGTGTGTGTGTATGTATATTTATATGATGCTATACTAAAATACTCCAATACTAGAGTATTACTAGTACCATTTTACCATTTGGAGTAACTAACACTAGTAACCTACAGTATATGTGTCTTTTCCAGAAGTGACTTTCTTCTGGGTTCTAATTGGCTAAAATGACCTTGCGCTTAGTAGATTATACATTTTCTAAATGTAAAATGTTCTCACATGGACAAAGATATTTTAATACCACTAGTGTGGACATAGATTTTTTTCCAACCCCAAATGAAGAAAATATTCAGTTAGCATACATGCATACATTTTAGTGTGTTCTGTAAGGATGGATGATTTAATTGTGTTTGCACTGCTTCATGACACAAAGATCAATACAGCCATCCTCACACAGGATGAAAATACAACACTGCCTTCCTTGGCATACTGATATGTTGATTAGTGGTGGGTGCATTTTTGTGAGATTTGAGGGTATTTTCCTTCAAATAATCACATCTGAGCCATTGAGCTCCTTTTGTTTCCCTTCAGTAGGTGCGTGACACGACAATGCAAAACATTGCAGGCTGTTGCTTTACAGTTGCCCGTTTGCTGTAATTACACCTCACTACCCCATTTCAATTCCCTGCAGCGGCTATCAAATTTCGCAGCATGCTGTGACAAAAACATACAGTGCAAATAACTTGCAGACGGCTTACCTCCATAGCGAGTGCGGCCGTCTGCTGGTCGTAGTGATTCAGTAAGTTGGGCATGAAGGTGGCGTTGTAAGGCAGATCCTGGCACATTCTCAGTCGGATGGGCTCACAGCTGAACTCGCTATGGCTTTCGATTGCCTCCATGTGAATGGACCCAGCTGGAGGAGCCACGAATAAGAGGAGAAGGAAGAGCGGAATGGGGAAACGAGGAAAACAAGCAGTGCGTCTGATCGGGATAGTCTTGCAGTTGATCATACATTCTCTTCCAAATAATCCTTGCATTTTAATACAGAAGAGAGGCCAGCTATCCACTATAGCCTTGAGGGTCGCCAAGAATTCTTTTAAGGCTTCTTTGCATTGGAGGCAACTGGCAGTTAAGATTTCAAAATAAGACTCCCACCTCTAAATAAGAGGCACATTATATAGGCATCCTTGGCTCCAAGGAGGTGGAGGCCCAAATGATTGGAGCAGCATGAAAGAATCCGCCTCTTGCTCTCAGCTATTTACTTTTGGTACTGATTGTTAGTCGCTTGCAAAGCATCCTGCAGTATTTTTCACCTCCTGGTTTATTCCATTCCGTGGAGATGAATTCCAAAGCAGGTGCCAGAGAGAACAGCTTCTCTGGGTTGTTGTTGGTTTCTCTTTTGTCTCCTCACTCTCTCTTCCTGTAACACTTTTGCAAACCCACAATATCCATCTTGTCCTCTCAATGATTTCTCTTCATCCTCGGAATCTCAGATTCTAGCTTCTTCCAGCAGGTCCTACAGGTTTATAAGCACACACAAAGAAAAGAGATAAAGGAAGGCTCAGTGATCAAACAAGTTGAATAGGCATTGTGTCGGGTTGCATTGCTTGCTAAGGCAACCCTTTGTCAACACATACGTGAAGATTTAAAACACTAGAGGAACTCTAGAAGGTTACTGTATTTGGTTGTTGGTAACATTATGTGTAAAGTAATAGCAGCATGTTGAAAGACAGCTAATCATACCCTGTGTACACAGGAGGGGAGAAAATCAGACATTTTTGTAGTTATGCTGTAAAAATCTGCAAAAAGTAGTTCAACCTGAAATACACGTATCACTTGTTTTGGTGTAATGTATGTTTACTTAAATTACATTTGGACAACATAACACAAACAAATCTGAAAATCTCACACCCTAAAAGGTGCTGCTTGCTTTGAATGGGGAAAAGGTAGCGCCATCTGGTGAATATAACAACTTAAATACTGCAAGTAGTCCAAATGTATACCTACAGTATTATGTCATTTTTAATTTTACATTCAAATGTGTTGCGTTTGAAATGATGAAAGGAGAATTTCAACCATACTCATTCAACACAGAATAGTTCCCAAATAAAACAAACAAAATGTCTCCAGGATCTCTTAAGGCTTCATTTAAAAAGTTTATTGTAGTTAGGACCCCCCCCCCCATTGGACACCTAGTAATGACACTAACCCTGTGTCACACTTTAGAACCATTACAAATTTAACTCTTGAAAAATAGAAGCAATTAAGCGCTAACGCCTCACGTGGCTACATCCGTCCACGGCTTGACACCTGCGCCAAACAGGCTTCCGAGGTAACTTAGTTAGCCTCCTTGTGCTAATGACGTCAGTAAGCGTTACTGGCGAATACAATAAGTATGTTTGATCTTTTAGTGGATAGTTTAAGGAAACGAGGTTCCTGTTGTTCTCCGGCACGCTAGTTTTACCCGCTGTGTCTCCTTGGGGAAGGAAGCACGTCAGCGATACCGCTGCGCACGAGACCGCTTCAAAGAAAAAAAAGGCATCTTGTACGTCAAATTGATCCACAAACGAGAGTCCACGGAAGGAAATGACATCCTTTATGCGCACTTTACCTGTCACTGGGTGCTTCGAGGGGAGTCCTGGTGCTCCAGCGGTTTCGTTGACTGCAGTGCAACAACACTGTCTCCGTTGTTCCACCGTCCAAGGCTGCGTCCCTGTAGCGCGTGCAACGAGGGCGCGCAATCAACGTGAGCGCGCACGGGAGTGATCACACTGACCCACACACTGGACTGGACACAAGATGGGGGGAGATGTTTGTTTATCTTTGGCGTTACATTACGTACATTATTTTTAATTAGGAAAAAACATGTGCAGCACCAACCACTATAGCAGGTGTGTCCAAAGTACGGCCCAGGGGCCACTTTCGGCCAGCCCGCAGCTTAATTTTTGACCTTGGGCATATTTGGAAAATACACCGATAACATTTCTGGCCCCTATGGGCGGCGTGACAGAAAATAACTGAGAAGCACTGGGTTAATTGGGGAGTCTCAATTTTCCACAGGTACGAATGAGTGTGAATTGTTTGTACGTGGCCTGCAATTAGCTGGTGACCAATCCAGGATGTACCCCGCCTCTCCCCCGAAGTCATATACCCCTTCGACCTTAGTGATGAATATGAAGTGAGCATAATAATGATTTTTTTAAACCTTAAATTGCTTTCTTCCCCGAATTGAACACTTGAATTGAGTGTATGGTCCATTCAGCCATTTTAATTTATCCTTGATTTACTGTAGAACATCAGTACATTTTTGGTATTTTGTCTATATTTTAAATTTTAAAAAGGGGTTTTGTTTTGAGTATTGTTATTTATGTCAACCATTTAATTTTATTTTAGTATGTATTGTCATTATCTTGTAGGAACATGTTTTTACTATGACCGTATTATGGCTTCGGGCTTGACCGACTCTGTTTAATGTACCTTTGACCCATCAAAGGTCTTGGCAGGCCTTCAACATTTGTATTTGACTAATTTAGAGTCTCTGATAACAAGCATGTTTTGGGGATGTGGGAGAAAGGCAGAGAAAACCCATGTAAGCACAGACAGAACATGCAAACCCCAGAGAACACCCGGACCTCCTGACTGTGAGGCTGACGTGTATTTTTCAAGTATTAAAAAAACAAATCCATATACTAACAAGGCAGAATAATAAACAGTGTTAAATCATTGCCTCTCAGCCAGTGTCAACCAAAACAAAAAAAATAAATTATACAGTTTCAGTATCAGATCACTGCAAATACATGTATAAAATGAGCAGCAGTAGTTATGCATTCAATCTTTTAAAAAGTCCTTTGAGCTTGTCAACAACTTCCCTTCAGCATCAGTCAAAAATCATGATGCGTACAGACTTCATTTACATCAAGCGAAGGATGAATGCAATTATTAATCACATTTATCACACCGATGGCAAGGATTGTTTAGGAGAACCCTTCTTTTAATACAGTAGATCATAAAAGATTACAATCTGAAAAGAAGAAAAGAAAATTTGATGTAGTGCTTCCTGATAGAAACGTCAGCAGCGTGATGTCAAAGTGAGCCTGATGGACTGATGTTGTGATTTATCAGGCAGCACAATGTCAATATTTATGCCTCACACAATTAGGTTTAGTGCTGCGTGCTATGATTCCCTTCTGCACCATTGAGCAGTGCTAGATTAACTGTTTCATGGCTGATCTGATGTGATCCTGTCTGTCACTGTGTGTGTATAGTGTATATATACACACGTGTGTGTGTGAGAGAGAGAGTGAGAGATAGAGTGGGGGGTTCTGTGAAAGCTAAGGCTGTTGGCCCACATACTGGTTGAACCTCTTAACATGAGAGCAGTATTCAGCGAGTACACTAATGCACGCATGTCATGACACTGTATTTGAGTCATCTCCATCCCATTATATTAAATTCAGTTTTTCTGTTGATTATTTTGAATTTGAAGCAATGGAGGCAACACTACTTTGTGATCCAACATCTGTCAACCATGGGAATTTGAGTGACACTGCAACAACTGATTTTCATTGGTGGACTGTTCTGGAAAGGCATTTAAGGTAAAACATTGCGTCAGTCTAACATAATCAAATACCTGTCCATATTACAAAATATTACCATACATGCCTCAATGATATAAGGTTTCTTGAACGCAAAAAGCAAAAGGAATGGTTCAAAATTGACGTAAAATAATAAAACATTAAGAGTTATAAATATATATTTTCTAAATGAAAATTCCAAAATAAAATTTCAAGTTGATATAAAAAATGTACTTTAAAAAAACTAAGTTCATCATGAAATGTTAGTTACAATGCAAAGAGTGAGAATTAAACTACAAAGAATGTATACTGTAGCTATATAAACACAGGGAGTAAACTCAGACACACATCATGGATGAGTGTATGTACTTTTGCCTGGTGCAATCAAGGTACGCAATAGAAGAAATTAGCTCAATCTAAAACATATAAAACTAGAATCGTATGAAAAAATGCATGGAGTGTACTGTCAGGCTTCAGGATTCACCACATTTTGGCCAATCAGCCGTCTGCTCTGAGGTGAGCACCCAGCCTCTTCCTCCATCTGTGAGAGAGTGAAACAATGAGGTTGTGAGAAAATAAATCATGTACAGTCAATTGCACAGACCTGTTCTTTGAAGTAGTTGCCTCTGCAGACCAGCAGGCCTCTGAGAGTCAGTCCTACGATGAAGCACCACACAGACAGGCCACACTCAGCTGCAGCCATCACAGCACTGGGGAACCACAGTGCCAAGGTGGTTTCCTAACACATAAATGCCAAACACTGTAAGGCAGTGATGTGTTTACGACAGTGGACTAGCAGTTATCTATGTGTACGAGAGCAATTATTTTAAGCACCAATGGCATGCAATATATGGAAATTGGTTGTTGGTGGCTAGGGGACTTGCTGAGTTGGGCTGAAGCATCATATGCCTTAGGAACTGCTGAACTGATTCATTAGGGCACGGGTCTCAAACTTGTGCCATAGAGGGCTGAGAAAACCTGGTCTCCGCCCTCTACGGCACAAGTTTGAGACCCCTG
This sequence comes from Oostethus manadensis, assembly GCA_024372805.1. Taxonomy (NCBI): domain Eukaryota; kingdom Metazoa; phylum Chordata; class Actinopteri; order Syngnathiformes; family Syngnathidae; genus Oostethus; species Oostethus manadensis. The sequence continues at coordinate 603,193 of QODF01000086.1, forward strand.
CATTAGGGTTTGAAACAATGGAGGCAAACTGGAGTGCACTACTGGGCTGCAACCAGAAGAGGTTTTGTTCATTCAGTCTCAACTAGCTTACTGTCTGAAGGACAACGTGACATCAGCTATGGCAGTGGTTTCCAAACTTTTTTTTGCCGTGCCCCCCATTTTGGAGATACAATTATTTATGGCCCACGCCGCCCTGTCATAACGCCCCCCCAGTTTGAAAACCACTGAGCTATGGTTTGACTAACGGTCGTACCCTTCTCTCCAGGACCCTGGAGTAGACTTTCCCAGGGAGGCTGAGAAGTGTGATCTCCCTATAGTTGGAACACACCCTCCGGTCACCCCTTTTAAAAATGGGGACCACCACCCCGGTCTGCCAGTCAAGAGCTACTGTTCCCGGACTTCCATGCAATGTTGTAGAGGCGTGTCAATCAACACAGTCCCCCAACATCCAGAGCCTTGAGGAATTCAGGGTGGAACCCCGGAGCCTTGCCATTGGGGAGTGTTTTAACTACCACAAATACCTTTGCCACAGTGATAGAACTGTCCACGTACGTATCCTCAGACTCTGCGATATGGTTATAACACAAAAAACTATTTATCCGGCGGAGTACCTTCTATGGGCTGTGTGAAATCAATATGCTAGGAAATAAATTCCTGTAATGTCAACATCAAACGACAGCTGGCTATGTGAAGATGATGCAGGGCCATCCCTTCAATGACCTTCAATCATGAGGGCCATCCCTCATGATTGAAGGCCCTCGTCTGTGTGGTAATGACTGGCTTTTTTTCCAACAGGACAATGATGTAGTTCACAATGACCGCCTTACAAGGGACTTCTTCCAGAGGAATAATCTAACTCTTTCGACCGTCCCTGGGTGTTCCTCTGATCTAATTGAGAACATTGGGGGATGGACGGCAAGGAAAGTTTACATAAATGGATGTCAGTTCCAGACAGTGGAAGTCTTCTGTGAAGCGATCTTCACCACATAGAGCAACATTCCCACTAGCCTCTTGGAAACCCTGACATCAAGCAAGCACAAACCTATTTTTTACGTAATTAACAAAAATAGCACAGCTACTCATTACAGACTTTGTTTTTTGAAAAAAATTTTTGGTTTCTGTTTGAGGGGTTTCAGTTTTTTCTTTTAGTTTTGGTAATAAACTTTTGATTAGTTGATGAACAGCCTATTTCACATTAATGCTTGTTTGCAATACTTTTCTTACTAAATTGTTTTTGTCTCACTACCATTTCTTTTTTTCCAATTTAATCTCAACATTTGTGGATGAGGTTTTGTACAAAGGTTAAGAGTTTATAGACTTTTAATCACCATGTATGTGTAGCAGTCCACAAGCAGCATATACTTGCGCCGATGATGTGCTTGACCATGTTCGAGGTAGCTGCAGGTGACGCGGTGTGTTGTCAAAACACTGCTAACGGTAAGGGGAGTAGCGGGAATGTAAAAAAAATATGCGGGAATAGTGGCATACCTCAAAAGTATCCACGGAAGACTCTTCAGCAAAAAATGCACGACTAACAGATAAATATGACCTGAAAACACAATTACTTGGATGAAAGATAATATTGGGCATAATAGATAAATTAGTGATGTCCTGATCCGATCTTCAGGATCGGGATTGGCTGCCAATCTGCTGTATTTGTAAAATGGAAAAAGATCGTCCCCTCCGTGAATCACCACCTTACCGCGGTGGAGGGGTTTGAGTGCCCGAGTGATCCTAGGAGTTATGTTGTCGGGGGCTTTATGCCCTTGGTAGGGGCTCCCAAGGCAAACAGGTTCTAGGTGACGAGCCAGACTAAGACTGATTCAGAAGACCCCTATGAAAAATCACAAGAGGAGTGACCGCACCTCGCCCGGACGTGGGATACCGGGGCGTCACCCTGGAGCCAGGCCTGGAGGAGGGGCTCGCAGGCGAGCGCCTGGTGGCCAGGTCTTCACCCGTGGGACATGGCCGGGCCTAGCCCGAAGAAGCCACACGGAAACTCCCCCCCGCAGACCCACCACCTGCAGGGGCAAGCATAAGGGTCCGGTGCAATGCAATTTGGGCAGTGGTCGAGGGCGGGTGTCCGGGCGACCTGGTCTTCGGCGGAAAAATCTGGTTCTTGGGACATGGAATGTCACTTCTCTGGTGGGGAAGGAGCCCGAGCTTGTGGAAGAGGCGGAGAGATTCCGACTAGATATAGTCGGACTCACCACAACCCACAGTTTGGGCTCTGGAACCAAATTCCTTGAGAGGGGCTGGACCTTGTTCTTCTCTGGAGTTGCCGCAGGGGAGAGGCGGCGAGCTGGT
>QODF01000086.1:607174-759337 GCA_024372805.1 Oostethus manadensis
GACCTGGAAAAGGCATTCGACCGTGTCCCTCGTGGTGTCCTGTGGGGGGTGCTCCGGGAGTACGGGATTGATGGTCCGCTTCTACGTGCCATTCGGTCCTTGTACAATCGAAGCAGGAGCCTGGTTCGCATTGCCAGCAGTAAGTCGAGCTTGTTTCCGGTGAACGTTGGCCTCCGCCAAGGCTGCCCTTTGTCACCGATTCTGTTCATAATCTTCATGGACAGAATTTCTAGGCGCAGTCAAGGTGTTGAGGGAGTCCAGCTTGGTGACCTTAGGATCTCGTCTCTGCTATTTGCAGACGATGTGGTCCTTATGGCCTCATCAGGCTGTGACCTTCAGCGTTTACTGGAGCGGTTTGCAGCTGAGTGTGAAGCTTCTGGGATGAGACTCAGCACCTCCAAATCCGAGGCCATGGTTCTCAGTCGGAAACGGGTGGACTGTACCCTCCGGGTTGGGAGTGAGGTCTTGCCTCAGGTGGAGGAGTTCAAGTATCTCGGGTTCTTGTTCACGAGTGAGGGAAGGTTGGAGCGTGAGATCGACAGACGGATCGGTGCAGCATCTGCAGTAATGCGGTCGCTGTACCGGACCGTCGTGGTGAAGAGAGAGCTGAGCCGGAAGGCAAAGCTCTCTGTTTACCGATCGATCTACGTTCCCACCCTCACCTATGGTCATGAGTTATGGGTCATGACCGAAAGAATGAGATCGCGGATACAAGCGGCGGAAATGAGTTTCCTTCGTAGGGTGGCTGGACTCACCCTAAGAGATAGGGTGAGGAGCTCGGCCATCCGGGAGGAGCTCAGAGTAGAGCCGCTGCTCCTTCACATCGAGAGGAGCCAGTTGAGGTGGCTCGGGCATCTAGTCCGGATGCCTCCCGGGCGCCTCCCTGGTGAGGTGTTTCGGGCATGCCCAGTCGGGAGAAGGCCCCCGGGAAGACCTAGGACACGCTGGAGGGACTATGTCTCACAGCTGGCCTGGGAACGCCTTGGTGTCCTCCCGATGGAGCTGGAAGAGGTCGCTGGGGACTGGGAAGTCTGGACTTCCTTACTGAAGCTGCTTCCCCCGCGACCCGGACCCGGATAAGTGGAGGAAAATGGATGAATGGATGGGAAAAGATCGGCTTCCGCTTTGAGATCGAGCCAATTCGGCTGCCGTAACTCTGGGCCACACGTTATCACCTGGATGAAGACAAAACACCAACATGCCAACATGTCTGCGATATAGAGTAGTGAAGTTAATTTCACGTTGGATGCTGGATATTCGGCTCCGAATTTACAATGTTAGATCCCCCTCACTGTGCCCGGATTCCTCTGTCATGGTGCCGGGAGCTTGCAAGGGAAGTGCTGCTGTAACTGCTGGTTATTACAGCACTATTTTTTTATTTTTCTATATTTTTCACCACTAACAATGTAAACATGTCTCCAAAGCAAGAATTGTTGTAAAGATTGTACAGTTGAGACTCACATAAATGCGTGTGGTGTCAAACGGGCAGCGTGCGCTGACAGGCGAGCGAGCGTCAGCTGACACCTCAGTGTTGTTACATCCTCGCATCAGGCCCTGACCATTGTGAGCGATGGTCACACTGATGGCCACCAGCAGGCCCGCACAGCAAGCTGCTGAGAGCAGGGCGTTGAGGAAGGAGACTATCAGTAGTCCTATTTGCTGCACACACACAAAGGCATTTCATACAACTGATGAGGGATAACAGACAGTTAAGAAGCAAATATGCTACCATCTTAACCATGTGGAGGTTCCTTGACACCACAATGGCAATAATTCCAGTTGCAATGCTCTGAAAACCAAAAACATAAAAATTACAGTCTGATCTTGTTCTAACCTCACAGTGACTGTGAATGAATGATTGAACTCACCAGCAGACCTGAAGTGACAGAAATGACGTTAGCTGCTGTGTATTCTGTGGTGATTTGTTGGTTGGGTTTAGAAATGTGGCGTAGGACATTGCCATGGACAATAGCGCCAAGGATGAAGTTTATATGGCCCACCAGGATGAGAGACAAGCCCTTTTTCATCAGCCTCCTCGGCCCCCTGTCCTTATCTGGAAAACATTATGTACCTTTTTGAGCCGGATACTAATCGGATAATGCATTTTTGCAGAGTACGAGCAAGAAACGAGTTCAGTTTGTCATTATCCATACTTGTGATGATGGAAAAGCATCATTGAGTAACTACTTATGTATTCATTCTTCATGCTTTGTGATTGGCCAGTCACACACAGTGATCGCCCCTCTCTAGAAAGACTCCCTGTAACCAGGGAAAGGAGCAATGCCTCTCATCCTTTCATATGCAGACACAATACAGACAGCGACTGCTTGCTTGGCTTGACTCCAGGTCCAGTTCTCTATTTTGCTTTTGTTTGGTTTTGTGATATTTAAAAATAGTTGGTAAACTTGTTTGTTTCGTTACATACGCGGTGCATTTGACAAGACATAGTTGAAAATGGCTGCGTTGGTCACTACCTTCACTCCGGATGTTTTTTTTTTTTAGGTTATCGACAGCTCAGCTGGTATTTAAAGTTACTTGGTAATCTTTTCTTTTGTAATTTCACAAGACAGAGCAGTAAATGGGTCCTGTGTATTGGTGTCTTTTTTTTCCCCATCTGCTTGCTTCTAATTTGGCTAGTGATATAAAGTCATCTGGAAAACTTTGCTTTTTCAAGAAAAATACAGTCAACAAAGCTAACGGATTATTTCCCCGTTTGTCATCCCTAGATGTTTGCATGAATCACCCACTTCAAACAGATCATTAAAAAAATAATTAATCTTACAGATCACTTACACACACACACACACACACACACACACACACAATTTAAATCACAAACGTGTTCTACAGTTTTCAAATGAACAATAAACATAACTTCTGATCATATAAATTTCATTTGTATTTTCATACAAATGTACCAATTTAAGCCCCACCCATTTTTGGTTATGCCCCGCCCACTTTGACTACATCTACAGATACAGTGGAACACCGGGATACAAAATTAATTCATTCCGACAGGATATTTGTAAACCAGATTTTTTTGTAACCCGGACTACATTTAACATGTAAATTGGTTAATTCATTCCACTGACCCGGAAAACCCCTCATACAATGGAAAAAAACACTGTCCTGCACATTTATACTGTATAAATAACGAGTATTGTAATACAAATGTAATGTAATAATAAAACCTTAAATAGAATGCATATTGAGTAAAAGTTTAGAGTTTCATACCTTTGATTCGCAGTGAAGTGCAGTACAGTGAGTAATTGGCAGCGATAAACCAATCAGAGAACATTACGTAATACGTACAGTACCTACACTTAATTCCGCCATGCCTCCAATAGGTATCCTACCGGTATGCTGCCAAACAACATTTTTGCAGAGCGCCAGGCAAAATACGCATATTGCGGATGCGGGCTAAGGTGTCTGCTTTAACTCTTGTCCGAGCTTTCACGAAAGCCGGCATCATTGCTGAACAGATGACTGACAACAAGGCTGACGGCCGACAATGATGACAGGAAACCCGGCATGTTTGATGGTAAAATTGCCCAGCTGTTCAAGTCAGACGCAGAAGATGGCTTTGTGGGAGAAGAGTGATTAAAAAATACAGTGAGTGTATTGTTAAATAGTAGGATAAAGTTCAACTATATTCACTCTTTTGCTTCCGTTGCCTTTTTTTGTAGACCGTATGTTTTAGCATGTGCCTTAAAATAGGGTAAATCAGGAAAATTCCTAAAAAAACAAGTTTTGCCAAGATTGACGAACTTTCGTAAAGCGAACATTTTCATAAGCCGAAGCACAAAAAAAAAAGTATTTTTTATCCCGGATTTTTTGTATTCTGGGTCATACAGATGCAGATAGTGGTGTACTTGCTCATCCCTAGTTTTTACTGTGTATATTTCAATTGACTAACGCAAAAAAAACGTCTTAAATATATTTGTGTTTCTCTCTGCTTATTTGTCTATTGTCCATTTCCAGCACCCTGAATGCTACTGGATGCTCACAGACCACAACATTAGTTACACCTTCACCGTGACAACTAAGAGCTCCCTCCCAAAAAATAATTGATTGAGTATGTGAAATGACTCATTAATATAAGCATTGCAGTAGACATTAGCGAAGGGTATGGTATGCTGACAAACCAGAAAAGTAGGTACAACGGGACAATCTAATACAAGACCTGTATGCAATTGTCTACATTTAAAAATATTTTGACTGGTTAGCCCTGTCAATTAGATTATATTAAAACCATATAAATACATTTTAAATGCAATACAAACATTAAGAATATATAGAAATACTTTGTCAAAGTTAGTGTATAAAATGCACAAAAAATAGATATGGACTACATGTGAAAAATAAAAAAATATATATATATATAACGTAAAAGATTGTTACTTTATTTGAGCAGTTAACACAAACCAAACAAATGACTGCCTTAAGCTAGACTCCAAATAAGTGTAGCATAGCCCAGCACAATGTCTTGTTTTTAAGTTCCATTCTATTTGTCTCTTGGGGTAACTCATTATAGAAATCATATTGACAGTTTTTACATCCTGAATGATGTAAAAACGGAGCCGTGTAACGTTTTAAGCCCGAAGTGTGCCATTTCCTCGTACAAAGGCCTGCTCCGTAACGGAGCTGGTATTCGTGTACCCCGAACCGGCCACTTTTCACTTAGTACTGAGCAGGGATAAGCCGAAAGGAACACAAACGTAGCTTGATTGTGATTTACTTACCAAAGGTGCACATAGCTGATCGACTAGATGTCTCCCTTTGAAGAGAAAAGGGAAATACTTCACTTTTGCAGCCGCCCCGTTGGCCGCCAGTGACGGTCCACTTCCGGTTTGACGTCACTGAACCCACCTGTCCTTTACCTGACGCACCAAACACAACACCTGGCCACAACATTAAATACACTTGCGCAATCTAATGTGGTCCAATATCACTATATCACATATAATCACGTTCAAAATATTAGAAACAGCTTTCATCATGCAGTACAATACACTGTATAAGGCTGCAAACTACCATAGTAAACGTAAACAAAGACAAATCATAATGTATACCAATAGGTGCATTTTTAATCGACTTGGTGCTTTTCATTCATTCATTCATTTTCTATACCGCTTATCCTCATTAGGGTCGCGGGTATGCTGGAGCCTATCCCAGCTGACTTTGGGCGGGAGGCAAGGTACACCCTGGACTGGTCGCCAGTCAAGCGCAGGGCACATATAGACAAACAACAGACATATAGACATACAACCAGTCACACTCACATTCATATATATGGACAATTTAGAGTCACCAATTAACCTAACATGCATGTTTTTGGAATGTGGGAGGAAATCGGTGTGAGTGTGAATGTTTGTCTGTCTATATGTGAGCTCCGATTGACTGGCGACCAGTCCAGGGTGTACCCCGCCTCTCGCCCAAAGTCAGCTGGGGTAGGCTCCAGCATACCCGCGACCCTAATGAGGATAAGCGGTATAGATAATGAATGAATATACCAGAAATGAAGTTGTAAATGTACATCAGTGCTTCTGATAGTGTTTATTAATTTATTTTTGTCTTGTCCAGCATCATAACAGCTGAATGGGAGTCAAGCTGCCTTTAAATGCTGAGCAAAATTTCTTTGCCAAGGGAGACTTCATAATCCAAATGAGTCTCCCTTGACATTTGACTGCGTTTATTATTAATTTTGTTGCGCCACATTTCGATGGCGGACCTGACCTGAAAAGGGACGTGTGGGGGGTGGGGTGAGAGATGTAAGAAAGGGTGCAGAAGAACCTCACAAACATATTTCAACCATATTATAAACAACCATGATAATCACAATTTCAGCAACAACCAGAACAGTCACAGAGCAAAATGAGCAAAAATACAGGGGAAAGAAAAAAATAAAAATAATAATAATAATACTAATATGCAAATACACACATACATATACATACATATACACATATATACATACACACACATACATATGCATGTATATATACACACACACATATATATATATGTAAATATACATACATACATATACACATACTCATCCACGTATACATACACATACTGTGCACATACACATATCCATGCAGTACATACATACATACATACACACACATACAGTGTGCATATATATATGTATACACACATACATACATATTTACTAATAATGATAAACATACAAGAAAAAAAACGAGAAAGAAACAGAACCTCTTGAACAATGACCATCCAGATGACACATCCAACAAATCTACATTAAATCTACATTAGTCTGCAGTGACAGGATAACTGCATCAGAGTGAAACAGAGAATGAGGAGATGTGTGTGGTGAACACCGCCATGCATCCCAAACCACACTCCCTCCAAAAGCGAGGGTCCGACTAGAAATACGCCGGAGCACGGCCCCCCAGCAGGCTCCCTACAGAGGGGAAGGCCTGACCCCGCGACCCCAAGAGGCAACCGCGAGTCCACTCCGAAGAGGTGCAAGTGAGACCCGGCCGGACGCTACTGGACGCCACCAGGCCAAGGGGGCCTGGGCGCCAACCGCCGGAACACCCGCCGGAGGCCGGCCAGCTTCGGGCAAGCAGGACAACCGCCCCCCGAGCCCCCGGGCCCAGAAGCCACCCAACCCCCCAAAGCAGGGGCCATACCCAACACCCCGGGAGCTCCAGGCCACCCCAGACACAACTGCCGCGAGCCATCGCCTTCCCCAACGCCAGAGGCAGGCGCCCATAGAGGGCCCATGGGTCTACCCCCCCTCTCACCCCCCGTGACCCGTCCACCCCAGCCCCAGTACCCACACCAAACCCTGTTCCCATACTCACACATGCCAACACATATACACCAACACACCTACATCCATACCACCATACCCGGTCTGACAGTGTTTAGCCCGACAGAGGCGGCCTTGCAGGGTGCCAATGCATATATGTAACGTATGGGGAACAACTATGCCATTTTTGCCAGTGTCAATGCTGTGAATTCAGTTTTTGCATTAAAGATTGTGCAGCTGGCAACAAAGAGCATTACAGCTTGTAATTGAATGAAAGACCTTGTTACTGAACGTCAGACTTTGAATTATCACATATTTATTTGAGTGAGCAGTTGCAAATTCTACAAAAAAACAATTCATGACATTCAAGTCACATACAGAACTTGAATACAGCCTTTGAGGAAAAAAACACTAATAACAACCAGTATCCACACCACTAATACATATAGATACATAAAATTGATTGTGATTCACAGTTAGTGTCTCCTGGTTACTTATATTATTGGTTGTTGGATTAGATATTTCTGAATAATACACAGCACCTTTTTGTCACATACCGTTTACTCTGTGTTCATGAAGCTCTCAGACACAATGTCACAGCAAAACGTCCAAGGCAACACCTGGATCTTATTTTTTTTAAAAGAGTCTTAAAAGCACTACCTGGTGATGCTGTATTACCAGTATGCCGTACGTCGTAATATTGTATCCAAGTCGATCTGTCAATGAAATGAATGCAACAGCAAATATAGAAGTAACACTTGCAAGGTGGCTCAGATACTTACCATGATGGTGTGAAAGAAGAACCTACAGTATCAGTAACATAAATATAACATAATGACACTCGTGCAGATGGATGGCTGATTGGGAAAAACACTAAATATTTTCAGTTGAGTGTAAAAAAAAAAAAAAGCCACACCATAATAGTTAATTTAGGTAAAAGCAAAGACAAGTGAACTGAGATGAGATTGTTAAAGTGGAGAAACATGTAAAAAGCAAACACTAAGTTCAGTCCCTCAGAAGTGACATTTCCACAAATACTTGTTTCACAAGCTTTTAGAACATACAATCCATGACTATTTAATGTTCTATTTAATACTTATAACATCGAACCTGACAGGATGCTGGGAATGTGCTGCCATGTAGACATTTAACAGTCCATCAAATGCGTGCAATCATGCATAAAAAGGCACAGTGGCACTCATTTGATATTATTTGGTCTCCTCCCACAGTATGGCAACAGTTCTTTAATTAACTCAACATTTACAGTCCTTTCTAAATTTACTTATGACATTTTCGTCCCTGATATAACAGTCTGGTTTTGGTCACATTCAATGTAAGACTTTAAAAAAAAAAAAGAAATCCAGCGTGCTAAGTGCTTAAAGGGAAAATGTGACAGACGTTACGTTTTTTGGAGTATTTAGTGCTAGTTTAAAGCTTGGTTGAAGCTTTCTTGAAGGAGAGAGGCTATGCTGTTTTGGTCCATCTGCAGAGAAAACACACAAACTTACACATTAAAAAATATAAATTCCCCTATTGATTAACATAATTACTACTATGCCGTATTACTCAGTTCCAATAATACAGCAACAAAAAACACTTAACATTACAAGAATAAAGTCATATTACAAGAATAAAGCTTGCATTTTAGGCGCATAAAGTCGCATTATTTTGAACATAAGAAGGGTAAATGGTACTGAATGCAAAGCTGTGTTGAGATTGCTGTCAAGTTACAATTTAAAAGGGACTGTATGCAACTCGCAACAAATTATATATTTACCTTTATTTCTTATGTTTTGAATTAGTTGCCTATCTTTTATTAAAACCTCTGCATACAGTCACTTTAATATATAATTAGCAAAGAATAAAAACACCCAATGCTGATTTCACCTCGTTGTCGGCTTTGTTCAACCAAGAGTGTCCAAAGTGCATCATGGGGGCCATTGTGAGGAGGCAGCGAGGCAGCTAATTTTCTATTAGCCCCTTGCATATTGTAAAATGCAAGTCATTCATTATTAATGAGACATATTTCTGTATTTATTACATTGTCATGTACAACACAAAGCTAAGATGTCTATGTTTCGTTCAGATAGCTTAGCATACATCATTTGTTTCAGCATCTTTAATGTACAAAATGTATCAAAGCGGCCCATTGCATCCTTCAGTTTCTCTGTTCTGTTATTAAGTGTGGGCAATGTGCCGCATGTCATCCAAGCTACATACGGCCCATTTTGTTTTTTATTCTAGCCTGTCGTACATGATGCCTTATTATTCTGTTGTGATTGATGGCACAATGCAAATACAGCTGGTCAATTGTTTCTAATCATCACTGATGACAATGAAATTTTTTTTTAGATTAAAATAAAATTTAAAGAAAGGATGTGCTTGGGTCTCTGCTTTTTACGAGTCACAATTTTTCGAGAAAAAAAGTTGCACTGTAATAAAAAAAATGTGATTTTACAATATATATTTTTAAATATTTCCTTTGACCTAGGCCAAAGGTCACACAAGTGTTTTTATAGCTGTCTCAGGCAATGCCTGTTACAAAGGACTATTAAACTCATCAGACTTCAAGAATAAAGTCGTACAATGTTGACTTTCCTCTTGCTTCAGACAAGCTTTCATTTATAACAGGCTAGTAAATTAGAGAAGCCGGGCAAAAACAGATTATCATTGGTTAGCATCATCTCACAGATACTCTCTAGTACCTCGCCCCCTCCACATAAGTACCCCCATTTTATAGCTGTCTCAGGCAATGCCTGTAAAGTCAAGTTTAGTTTTTTATTCTTGTAAAGTTACGTAATTTTACGAGCTTTTTCCTCATAAATGTATGTTATTGTCGTAAATTTATGACTTTATTCTCAAAAGCTGATGATTTTAATACTCCGTCATAACAAGCATTGCCTAAGACACCTATAATAACGGGGGACCTGTGTGACCTTTGGCCTGGGTCAAAAGTAAAATTACAACTTTTTCCTTGTAAAATTACGACTTTTAATCTCAAAATCTACTTTTTTCATGTGGCTATAATACGCCGTCGTACTGATTTTAATATATTAAAGTGCAGCCTTTTAAAAATGATTAATAAAGAAAAAAATAAACAAAGATGGTTCTTGGGCCAAAAGTTTCTTCCACCTTCTTAGAAGTAAAGGTGGGAAATTTGACATTTATTAAGATAATGATATATCTCAGATTAATATCATTTTCTTTGTAAAACTGTGATTGTTTTATTATCATATTAGGACTTAATTATCTTCATATTACAGTACAACTTCTAGTAGATGTTTAGCAACATCTCCATAGGGATTTTTGTTGTGTTTGCAGTGATTTGAAGAGGCATTGAGAAAAGATGAATTACTGTACATGTCTTTCCCATTTCACCCCTGACAATTTGCTGTTAACCAGTTTAGGTACTAAAAAAAGTTAACAGGATGTAAGGAAACCTAACTGTACTGCTTTATTTAAACACACTCGCCCACAGTGAGCTGTATTGCCAATACATTAGTGTGGGTGGATGGTGAGTGGGCCGGAGAGTAGAAAGGGAACATGTGAATGTGCTAGAAGCATACTTACTCACAGTATCACCACCCCACACACAATGTGAGTCTATTAGGTACACACCTCACTGATGAAGCCCAGTTGCACCAACTCTCCAGTCAACTCTTGAACATTTTCTTCTGCAACACAAACAGCCTCTTAGTGCACATAGAACTTCCCACTCATATAGGGAGTAGAAGCCTACACAGGTGCTGATTTAAAATAAGCTAAATATCTTTATGAAGGTGCTATACACCAATAAATCCAATTAAAGCACTTTTTATATTAGAATTTCAAGCTTCCTCAGCAACTTTGATAATTACAACTTTTAAAATGTATTTATTATTTTAAATGCATTTTAATATGAATAAGTGCCTTTTGAAATTTGAGTTAAAAGTCAAGGCATTAAACACAAGTTTTTAGATGACTGTAAAAACTGTAAAAAAATGGTGTGGCATTCACTGCAATGCAAGGATGTGTAATGTGAGAAAGTAAGACGAAAACATTAGGGGCCAAGTCTGTCATTTAAACATTGGAAGCTGCAAGCCATGAAGAGAAAGACAGATTTTGACACAAGAGGTGACAGCTGTCAGCTGCAGCCTGTCACGGGCCCAGTGCAGCACACGCCTGCAATGAGTCACACGTACCTGTGTGTGCATGTATTACTACACAATGCATCCTATTGCACTTATTATTCTGACCATTGACACTGCCAGGTTGTAGATTATTCTCTCATTTCCATTTCACATGGAGTCTAAAAGAAAAATCCTTGTTTCTATGAAAGATAATGTTTGAAAAAGATGTGCTCAATTTGGGTTTGGGATTAAAAAGACTTGGGGAGACGAATAAAACATAATTCCAAGACGCAAAAGGCTTAAAAGGAAAGTGCAAGGTTTTATGAGTGAGTCCCTGCTGAAAATAGACACACATTCTGTCAGCCATCCCACGCTCACTGTCACACACGCCTGACTGCACACATATGGAGAAATCCTGATTATTAACACTAGGAAAGCACAGCTGAATTAGCAATGCTGTTATTTTTTACTGTATCACTCTTTGCCAATATAACACTCCAGTTGACTATACCAGGTTATACAATATACATGATTTATTTTGTTTGCATGTTTGTCAAACTTAAGTTTCATATCATCAAACAAATTTTAAATATTAGTCAGTGACAACAACACTTGCGGAAGCAATATCTTGCAGGAGCAATATTGCCATGCAGGATTAGATTATTTTTCTCCCTTAGTAATAAAATGTTTTATTTAAAAACTGGATTTTGTGTTCCGTTGTGTTGCCATTGAATAACATTTAAATTTCCTCACAAATTATCTAAAGGATTAAGGGCCAGGGATTGGACTGGCCACTCAATAACATTCATTTTGTTGGTTTGGAACTAAGATTTTGCTGGTTTACTAGTGGGTTTGGGAACATTGTTTGTTGATACACCCATTTCAAGGCAACATGACCTCGTCAATTATTTTGCCATAAGAAAACTGATGATCTCTGCTATGTGATACAGTATATAGGCCCAACACCATAGTAGGACAAACATGCCCATATCATGATGCTTGCACCACCATGCTTCACTGTCTTCACTGTGTACTGTGGCTTGAATTCAGTGTTTGGGGGACGTCTCACAAACGGTCTGCAGCCCTTGGACCCAAAAAGAACAACTTTACTCTCATCAGTCCACAAAATGTTACTCCATTTCTCTTTAGGCTAGTTGATGTGTTAGCAAATTGTAACCTCTTCTGTACATGCCTTTTTTTAAACAGAGGCACTTTGTGGGGGATTCTTGTAAATAGATTAGCTTCACACAGACGTCTTCTGTCATAGTACTTGCAGGTAACTCCAGACTGTCACCTTTGCACCTCTTCATAAGTTTTCCACTCGCAAATCAACTTTTTAATAAAAAGAAAACTGTTCTTCTGAACAATGTGTTGAACAACCCATTTTCCTCAGGTTTTCAAAGAGAAATGCATGCTTAGCAAGTGCTATTTTCATCCTTAAAAAGGGGCCATTTGAATCGCACATGTTTTTTTTTCTCACAATATGGATCACTGATCACTGACTGAATGCCACATTGCTATTTTTTTAACACACCCCTTTCAACTAATTGCCCAATTCCACAGCCTAAGTGCGTGCATATCATAAATGCTGGGTCTTGTTTGTTTTCTGATAATCTATTGCACCTACTGGTAACTTTTTTGCCATGTATAAAATAAAAAAATATACCAACAGTGATTAATTTGGTTAGTCACATTAGACTGCTATTATTTTGAACAGTACTGTATATATATGCACACACACATATACATATATATATATACATATACATATATATATATATATACACACACACACACATATATATATCTATATATACATATATATATACACACACACACATACTGTATACATGTATATGTATTAAGAAATGTGTGAAATAGAAGCTCACGAGGTAACATGTCACAGCTTAGATGTCTATTCAGCTTGTCCTCCATCTTCAGCAGCAATGTTAGCTAAATAAAAACAAGCACACACATTTGATAACTGGATGGTCAAGCGTTGCATATAATTACTGTTGAAATGGCGTATGTCGACTTACATGATATTTGGCTCCCTCCTCAATGACTTCAACATTACACTGCATGTGAATTACCTACAGGAGACAGATTGAGTGCTGAAAATACTTTGTTTTTTTGTTTGTTTCGAGCAACACAAAATACACAGGACAGAACATAATGAACATAAACCTATAAACAGGAACCATTTGGCTCGAAAAGGAGTGGGAAGAGGAGAAGCTTATTTACTCCCACCCCCTTATTCATAATACTAAAGCCTGGTATTATAATACAGTATGCAGTAACACATGGACAAGATATCACACCTACAACACACATGTATAATATTCATTATTATTTTGTGTTATACCTTGTACAGCTTGTGACATTACTCATTATTATACCATCATCACATATCAACATAACATGTATTAAAGATAATTCCTGGATTTACTATACAGATTTACTATACAGTAAATATTCAGTATTCAGTATGTAATATTCAGTATCTTCTAGGGATGTTCTGCATCACTTCATCCAGGTCTGACCAGAATTTCTCTTTCTCCTCCATCTCACATCCTACCTGTGGAGCATACCCACTAACAACATTGAACATCACACCTTTGATTTCTAGCTTCAGGCTCATCACTCTATCTGACACTCTTTTTACCTCCAGGACGTTGCTAGCTCCTCCTTCAAAATCACCCCTACTCCATTTCTCTTTCTATCTACACCATGATAGAACAGCTTGAACCCTGCTCCTAAGCTTCTAGCCTTGCTACCGTTCCACCTGGTCTCCTGGACACACAATATGTCTACCTTCCTTCTCTGCATCATGTCAACTAATTCTCCACCTTTTCCTGTCATAGTTCCAACATTCAAAGTCCCAACTCTTAGTTCTAGACTCTTAGCATTCCTCTTCTCTCTCCTCCTACGGACACACCTTCCTCCTCTCCTTCTTCGGCCAACAGTAATCCAGTTTCCACCGGCACCCTGTCGGTGAACAGCACCGGTGGCGGGCGTTGTTAACCCGGGCCACGTCCGATCCGGTATGGAAGTCATTTGTCGGATTTGCATGTTCTGGTTTGGCAAAGTTTTACGTCGGATTCCCTTCCTGACACAACCCTCTGTATTTATCCGGGCTTGGGACCGGCACAATAAGACACTGGCTATATATATACATATATATATACACATTTTTAAATGCATACAGAGATATTTCATTAAAAGATATAATAGTAATCAGTGTTGATGGTAATAATATTTAGTTTGGATAGCATGTGTCCCGCATGAAGAGAAGCCAAGGACTTTGTGGAACTGTTGCCAGAGAGGGACTGGGCTCTAGCACCACCAACACTCCTGGCCAAGTTTCCTATCCTGTGCATTAAAAAGACAAGATTTTGGAGGTCTGTTGCTAGGAGATGGATGATCTCCTGCAAGCGATTCTCCTCTTGTCTGTCCTAATCTGGGGATGTTATTGCATGTGTCCTATACTGTGCATTAAAAGAGACAAGATTTTGGAGGTCTGCTGCGAGAAGGTAGATGATCTCCTGCAGCCGAGCCTCCAGTTGTTTGCCCTACTCTGATGAATTTTGCTCTGTGAGTGTCCTATCCTGTGCATTAAGAGAGACAAGATTTGAGGTCTGCTGCGAGAAGGTGGATAATTTCCTGCAAAAGAACCTCCACTTGTCTGCCCTGATCTGCTGATTTTATTGTATGAGATAAAATGCAGAAAAGACAACATATTAATGACAGTATGTACATCTTTCATGTGATAAATTATTACCATCATCACCTTTACCCTCTGTTTAAAATCAATTTAGTCTATAAACCTGAAATCAGGATTTAGATTGTTATGTATGAATATAATAGTCATAATAATACTGGCAATGGCCACAATCAAGCAAGTAAATGATGCTTCTAATAGGACATCATATATAAGCAATATATGTACTATACATGTGTGATCTGAGGTATGACGTTCCTATTCTATTCTTAATATAATGCACTGTGATGCAAAGACCATATTACATAATTGTGTGAATTTCCATGCCAATGTTATATAAATGATCATAGGGTTAGTATATACTTCAAGAAGATTAATAGACAGCATTTTATCTTGGCCTTCCGTAGTTATGAGTAATGACCTTCTATTGTAACAATATCTAACAGTACCTGAAACACAAGGTAACGTTCAAGTACCTCTTTCCTCATTCATGTACTGACGCAGAACCATTTCTTTTTACTTTGATTTAAATAGATGAATATTTGGACACTGCTTGAGCTGAAACCCCAATCTGTTCCAAAGTTTAACACCACATACACACACAAACAAACTTTTCCTGGTGCTTCTCACTGCTTGAATTTTAAAGTTACCACATCCCCTAAGATTATAACCCCCTTCTCTGCTTTTGAATGTTAGTAGGAAGTATATATTTATTGGCTTTATATAAAAGCTGTGCAGTTTAAAAATCAACTAAATCGAATAACAGTTTAGACTTCAAAAATAAAATATTGGTATAATGACAAAAACTGTGTATAGTTCTTAATGCACACTTTCAGAGTACAAATAGGGCATGTAGTGAACTTTTGTGATTATTCCCCCAAAATTCTATACAGTAAATAAGTCAATAGGTCAGTAAGTCAAATATGGCAAACCTTATGAGCGGTACAATAAATACAGTGCATTATTCTAGGAAAGATTTAGCTTTATTGATGATTGACACACTTTTTGAAATTTTATTTTGTATGTGTCTTGAGTGCTTTCCAATTTAATTTGCTATCAATAGTTACTCCTACTTACTTATTACTTTATGTAATATAAACTTTTTACATACCCTTATAAAGAACTATATTATACACTATCACATGATATTATAGAACTATATCATACACACCCGCCGTGTCTCCAGCTCTGCAGGTTCAGGTGTGGGGGACTTTACCAAAGGAATAACAACTGGGGATTGAACATTCTCCTGTTGGGGCCGCTTTGGAGAGAGAAGACCGAAGGCTGTCATGGGATAAATACCGTTTCTAAATGAGGGAGATGGGGACAAAGGAAAAGTTAGGAAACATTGGCAATGGTGTTCTAAGTTTAAACAGTGGGGAAATATATATATATATACGTGGGTTAAATAGAAGTGGTACATAAGTGAAACAGAGTAATCTAGCAGCTGTGAAATGGTAGCTGAACATGAACATAAACAGTATATAGACAAATACTAGACTGTACTAAATGACAAACCATGCGGCATAGTAATCAGCTCGAGTAATGATGTGACCAGGCCTTTGCTGCCCCCACGAGGACAAGAAGGACTATTTCATCTTTAAAAATGCCGAAACAGTAAAGCCTCAAAAAAAGATGACGTTTTCATCACAAAATGACTTACCGCACATCTTCCAGGAACTTATCAAGCTCCAAAGCAGGGAACTGTGAGAGCCTACAAGCAAAAAAAAACAAACAAAAAACCAAAATATATTATGCACTGAAATATTATGCTGTCTTGCATACTCAGAAACGACGATGAAAAAGATGGCAAGGTGGTGTTATGTACTTGAGCTGGACATCATCTTTCTTGTCTGCGATGACCAGGTCGGGGTCCAAGTTTTTGGTAATCTCTTCCAAGGCGTTCTCAGGGATCATGTCTGGACAATTGACTACGATCAACAATCTGCAAGATGACGACTTCTGCAGACATGCTATACGGACTATGTGGAGCCTACGTCATAGCTAATAGTAGTTGTATTGCTCTTATAAATATAATAAAGTAAAAATATTTGTTTAAAAAGGCTAATAATGAGCATTGGTTTATATCTTAATACAAACAGTGTTTTTACACATGTGTGACAATTAAGAATGTTTAAATGTTACTCCCTGTTCAGTTAATATAGCTTTAATTAAGTGTTACTGTTAGTGTTTGTGAGATGCTCACATTGATGGCTGACAATACAGTGAGCAGCCAGTAGCTTCAGTAGTGGCACTTCAAACAGAGCCTGGTTAAACAGCAGCTCTCGGGCACTGGGCCTTGTACATGGATCACACTCCAGGCATTTCTGAATTAGCTCCTAATCACTCATACACACACTCACACAAACGCACGCATGCGCACGCACATGCACACGCACGCACACACGCACACACACACACACGCACACACACACACACGCACACACAAACACACACACACACACACACATGAATAAAGCCAAACAATATTTTTACTTGCAATTCATCAGAGTTCCAGACGGTCAGTTTGTGTGTCTTTTAAAGAAGCAATTCAATTAGTTTCAGGTTCTGTTTTCGTTGTCTTGGGCTTACCCTCTGCAGTGGATCTTCCAGCAGCTGTATGGCAGTGTTAATGGCCTCCTCAGAAATATACGAAGACTCCCCATTTCCCTGAATCTCCAAAAGAGCCATCTGCAAAACCAACTTTCTGCATGACCCAGTTGTTTTGGTTGTTAGAGCAACTCATTTTTTACTCTGTTGTGGGTTACTGCTCACCTCGAGGGCACACATGCCAAATGAGTAGATGTCTACAGCTGTGGTGACATCAGTGACATCTGCAAAAAGAAAACAGAGAATAAGAAAATAAGGGACACACATCCCACCCATATCCAGTAGATTAACAACACACATTAACGAATGTTTCTCGAGCCCCCGGCTGGTGGAAGACAGTACAATAAGTATTTGAGCAAGTCTCGATCACATGGTTGCAGTCTCACTATTATTTCTACCAGTGTTGTGCAGTGAGGTTCATGTCTGGTAAGTCACTGACTATTTTGGTGTCCAATTTACTTCCTTTTCAGTGCAGTAGAATATTGACTGCACATTCAGAGACTCAGCTTGTGACTGCCTCACCTCGGCCCTGTATTTATTTGATCACAAAATGTGCAATTTTAGCAACTTTTACTTAATAAAATGTTGAAAATAATTTGAATCATACATCCAACTGTCTTCTATGCTCCTATCCTTTGAATCATACAGAAAATACATTTTTAACACACAGGAATATTTATATTGATTGTATGTTCTCATTATTAGTTTTTTTTTAAATTTTCCGTGATAAGTTCTACCTGTGTAGGGCAAATTCTTTTGACTAATTGCCGTTACTAAAATTGTATTGTACTGTAATTCCTTATATTTAAACATTATGGTGACTGAACTGTAACATTTTAAACTTTTGTGTTACTTTCACCAAACCAACAGCAGCATGACTAATTTACTGATATCCTTTAACAAGACAACATAGTGTATTACAAGTTACAGTATACTAATCTTAATAGGATGACTATCCACTGAAATGTACTTTTTCACAAAATTAAATATAAACTATTTGTTTTTCAAAGCTTTATAGATTTAAATACAAATAAAAATATTTTGCTTTGTTATGTTATACTTCCACAAGATGTATTTTAATCCAGATAATCTTAATTGTGTCTATTCACAATTTGGCCAAATCAACAAAAAGTAACAAAATCAACTACATGTAACATTTTTTGTAAGGCAATATAACGGGTATAATACAAAATGCTACTAAATAAAGTCTTACATTCCAGAAGTCAGTGTTACTGTAAACCAATCTGTACCTCCATGCTCCGGGGCAAAAAAATGTAAGTTCTTCCGTTCTTCATGGCACGTCTTCACATGGTTGTTGATGGTGTCTGGAGCCACTGCAGGCAAGATGGAAAAAATCTAATGAATAAACAAATGTGTACAAATTAGGGCCGTCAAAGTTAACGCGTTGTTATTGCATTAAGGGAAGTTTCCTTTAATGGCACTATCGTTTTGACACACGATTAACGTGCACACGTCCAGTTTGACCCTCGGCCGTCATCGTAGTTTAAGGAAGTACACTGTGACCGCGGAAGCTACATGCGGGACCAAATATCGAGTAGAATATGGCTATTGTATTTAGATTGGTACATTTAGCTTGAAAGCCCTGGCAGAAGGCTCTCACAACAAGACCGAAGTTATTTGTATCTACTGTCGCTTTGATTTGAATCACCACTGACTACTTGACTTGCCGGTGAGAAGTGAGCTGCGAGAGGGTTCAAATGTAATTTATAGAGTAGTGACTGTTTTATTTTAGATCCCGGCCATCTCTGGACTGATTTTTTCCTTGGAACTGCAAGCTAAAATTTAGGGATGAGCTGTTAACGGCAGGCATAGCCGAGGACAGCTATGTGGGGTTTCTGTCATGACTGATGATCTAGCAGCGTTAGCATTAGCTATTATTGGCAACGCACTGGGTAGTCATCAGTAAAACATACGTACATTATAGCGATCTAATTTATCTTATTATAAATTATGTACAATTATGACAGGAACAACATCAAATTAAAAGCACAAAATGAATACAGAGCCACCATCCAGTATGTGTCGTTTAGTTGTAGTTTAGTCGTGTAGTTTTTGTGATTTTTTCTTAGAGATTAATAAAGTATCTCTTTAAGTCAAGGTGAATAAAAGGACTGTGCATAAAGTGGGACAAATTGCTCCCTGCATTAAACATTTAAAAACTGGGGGATTTTTTAAATATAATTTTTGAATAAAACAATGGCTCATATTTTCCAAAATTGATCTCTTTGCGTAAAATTTGATGTAGTTATTTCACCACAAAGAGATTCACATCCATATGTATTATAGCTAAAAACTTTTTTCTTTTGTGAAGATGTGATTAATCACGATTAAATGTTTTAATGGATTGACAGCCCCAGCAGAAATCAAAAACGTGTAAAAGATATTGTGTTTGGTGTGTAATAATTAACTAATAATACTAAGTTTAAGATCAGAACACATAAAATGGTGCATTTTTTTTTACCTGATCCTATCTTGATGAGGCCATTGTGCTGGATGAAGATGGTGTCACAGGTTAGGTTGCCGTGAATAATGGGCGGGTCACATGAATGAAGATAACTGCACATAACAGTGAATGTAAAAGAAAAAAACAACATTATTTGCTGTCATGTTACATTGAGAATGAATACGCAAGAGACCAACCTGAGAGCTGACAGGATCTGTGTGCACCATCTCTTCCAAGCCTACCGGGAGAACACAACATATGAAAAAAAAAAAGTATATGGGTATAAGTGAAAATGGGTATAAGTGAAAATAACTACACTTTGCATCAAAGGTATGACTGTAGCATATGGTCATGCAGTAAGTTTAACGTTTCAAAGATTTATATTACTTCACATAGATTACCTAATGGTTATTTACATCAATAGAAAACATTATTTTACAAAATCCTTGCATTGTGAGTCAGTCTATAAAGCACTTAAAGACACCAAAAAACATGTCTCTACTTGTACTGAGACCCCTCAGGTAACACAACACGCAACAGTGTTGCTGCATCCAAACCGGTTTTAATTCCAGTCTTTGTGGAGTGTGTGTTCCCATTCCTGGATGCCTAGTGTGCACCAAAGTGTGTACTGCAAACATTTATACTACAGTTGGCCTTTACCAAAAGTTCAACACACATCTTCAATCTCCAACAATGTTTAGTGCATGGTTTGGCTATTAGTTTTTCAGTTAATACTTTTTCATTCATGGTCTTGTGATTCTTTTTGGTCTTTTTCAGGAACTGCTTCAAACTTCCTGATGACATGTACTCAGTAATGAAAATCACCTGCGGGAGAAAAGGAGGAATATTTAAATAAAACTACAAGTAGGCGCCTTCAACTGAAAAATTACTGTAATCCACAACTCACCCGGGCCCGGTTCTCCTTTGTGTCAATCCAGTATTTGTGGAACTTGACGATATTTGCATGCTCCAAATGGATGAGGTTATCAAATACTGCTTTCACCTTCTCCTGAACATGTCGTGCAGATATCACATTATTAAGACAAATGCACATTACTGATACATTGTGTGTTACTGAAGGATAACAGAGCAAATGCCCGTTATAAGTTTTTTTGGCCATAAAAGTCCTTACCTCCAACGGTTTGAAGTTTTTCCTTTCTGAGAACATGACTTCATTCCACACCACCTCTACCCCTTCCTCTGTGTCCATGGCCAAGTACGCTGTGTCCATCCCAGGCACATTACGTTGATTCACCTACATCAAAAAAAGAAACACAAACTTCAAGTGATTACAAATAGTAAGTTCAACAATTACCATTTAAGAAAAGAATAACAGACATTGTTAACTACATGTGCTTTCTTTGCAGCTGACTGTTGTGACTGGCTCTAATGTGGCTGGTACAGATTTCTCCTCACATATATGATTTCACCAGATGTCCGAGCATCTGGACGCCTCCCGGGGGAGGTGTTCAGAGCACGTTCGACCGGTAGGAGGCCTCGGGGAAGACCCAAGACACGTTGGAGAGACTATGCCTTTCAATTGGCCTGGGAATGCTTTGGGATCCATCAAGAGGAGCTGGACTAAAAAGGAAGTCTGGGGATCCCTCTCCCCACACCCAGACCTCGGATAAGCAGAAGAATATGAATGGATGGATGGATGATTTGACAATATATTATCATGAGATATGTGCTCTGAAAAACACAAGACTGTTGCTGTAAAATACTTAAGTGGTTAAAAAGGTTTGTCATTGAAATACTGTAGTGTACACTTGTGTACAATTCTCACATCAAGCTTGAACTATGTGATTATATACATGTATCTTTCTTTTGTAGATGTCTTGAAAAGAAACTTTTCACTGCTCAAGAAAAAAATATATAAGCAATGTTGTCTCTTAATGCATCACCAGGCGTTGCATACACATCTTTACCTACTGTGTAGCGGACATGGCATCGGTAAAGCTGGTAATTACAGTGGAGTTTAAAGAAAAGTGCTGCTGTTAACGGTATGGTGCAAAAGCTGTAAAATAAATCATCCATGATCCAAAAGAAAGAAGAGAGAGGTAATAATACAATTTACAGTACATATACAGTAAATTTCAATTTATCATATTCTTTTAATCAAGTGTCATTATTTGTTTGTGGAAAAAAATGATACATAAGAAGAGCTGTTTTGCTGGATGATGGTCATGTTTTTCAACCAGTCTTGCTCAAATTGAAGTCACATGCTTGTCAGTCCACTAAAGGTGTTTACCAAATTTCATGGCATAACACCCTAAAGTCACAGTGGATGTTATTTAGAGTGCACTAAACTGTGAGAGAAATTGCAAGACAATCTGACTTTTGGGGTTTGACACCACCATGTGATGCATTTGGTACAAAAAGTATAACACGGTCAACACAATAGGGCTGTATGTTTTGACAAATGTTTACCCTTTTGTGTCCAGCAGTTCAGGAGTAGAAGAGTGAACTTACACAAATAAATACATCTCACCTCCTCTCTGCGCTTCTGCCAACGTCCACACGGACTCTCCTCCAGGATGTCCGACTCATCTTCACTTTCATCGTCTTCCTCGGTGGTGGTGGAGGCAGGGAGCTGTAAGGGGGGCCCAGGCAAGGATGACACTGATGCCCCACTTTGTATCTGCTGGGTGTTACATGAAGACATGTGTGGTGTTGTGGGCTCTGTAGCTGGAGGTCCTTTTTCCTCTGCATCTGCAATCATCATGAAACTTTAAAAGGCTGCACTGTCTCCTCTCAGCTGTGAGTGACTCAGCTGTGAGGTCTCTTCTCTGTCTTTCTGTCCTTCTCCTCGGAAGGGCTGCTTTTATTTTACTTGAGGCTGTAAACACAAAACAAGGTTAGCCCATAGAACCACACACGAACACGCTCGCGCGCACTCGCCGTCTTGTCACTGTCGCTTCTTTCGGTGGTCTTTTCAGCTACTTTCCAGAATAAAAATGCATGTTTTTTGTTCAAACACGAAGAAAATGTATAGACTGCTGGGAGCCCTATTGCGTAGCTACTAGTTACGTCTACAACGTAAGCTTCAAGACGTTTCTTTCTCACACTTATTCGCCAACTTTCTCGGCTAACGAGCTAATAAAATGTAAACAAACAGGTAGCTAGCATGACCAAGTTTGGACCCCGTTTACTAAACATTTTACCGTTCAGCAGAGTCGACGCCACATGAAGTCGTCTCGGGTTACATGTTGACGGAAAAGGTAAAGAAATCGCAAGTAAAGCGACAGGAAAGAAACATTTAAGATACTACTTCGTCATGAAATAGGGCTCTCGAGTCTTCTGTGGCAGGCAGAAAGTGGGAGGGGCGGGGCGGCACTCGAGGAGCACCTCTTTGTGCAAACACAACGCAACTGTGACGTCACCGGGCTCGACCAATGCATCCATCTTCTATTCGGGTTGTCCTATCGCGGGGTTACGCTGGGGCACACCCGGGACTGGTCGCCAGTCAACCGACTCGACTAGTGCAGAAAATTACAATTGCTCACACATTTAGACTTTCCAAACATAGTTTTGTGTTTGTTTAAATTTCAGGCAATAGCTAACATAAAGTGATTTAATTAAAAAAATACAGATACAAAAAACAAAGTATGCAAAACAAGCAAGTCGTTATGGAGTGTTATGAGGAGTTTAACGTTGCCCAAAAGCAACACTTGCTGCTTGTAGAGAGAGGACAACAAGTGTCTTTTCATTTTTCAACGATGTCTATATTGTTTTTATAGTTTACTAATCCTAAGTGACAAATCTTGTGTGCATGTGTTCCATTGAAAGCGAGGCAGGCTGTGAGAAGGCTATAAATATTTGTTTTTACTGTGTCGAAGTAATAATACGTGTCTGTGTACAGTTAAAACTTTTTTCACAGCTCGTGACTGCCCTACACGGAAAACACCGATCAGTTTATTCACGGTCATATCGAAGGGAAATCATAAATGATATTCATATTCGGTAACAAATCAGCTTTAGGTCTACTGACGTGTGCTAGAGGCATGACGTTGAGGCGACTTTTCTTTGTGACGTTTTCCTTTTCGTTAAATTGAAGCGTTTCATATTTTTTCATATCGCGTTTTATTCATATTAAAATATACATTATATTCAAAAAGTGAGCACCTCAGGCGAATTCGCTCAGCTGAGAATTCGCTGAGAATGACGCTTACGGACGGATATATTTGTGGCACTTCCATCGCCGATTGGAAGATGAAAGCCTGGATATAGCCTGTACTTTAGCCTACGTTACCACGGTGATACAGATGCTTGAAAAGAGTTACCTGACGATATGAAAATGGCATCTCTCTTTCTCATAGTAGCACTGAAAAGTTAGCATAGTTGTTGTTTTAGCTATAATGGTATGATCAGATGGCATTCGATTATGTTAGTGTACAACAGGCTTGAACATTCATCGCATACACGTATTTACAGATGTTTAGGAAAGGCACTACAATGCGGAAGTGACGTAGATCAAAAGCGGAAGTGGTGCGGAGGTGTCCATCTCGCTCTGCGTTATCATCTTGACACAGCTGGTTCACGTTGCTGCGTACGATGTTATTTACAATCTACACGGGAGTCGCTGCTGGACAGTACGAGAAATCTTGGGCTGTTACCATTTAGCTTTTTTTTATTTTAAGAACCTCTGTGTCTGTCGATAAAAGCAAATGATCCCCGCATTTTGGCCGCACATTTCGGCTATTTGATGGAGCAAGGGACGCCGGAGAGGGTGTCAGGCTGCGGGGTCTGGACATGGGCAGCTGAGCCCCGGGCACGAGCGCGATGTTAGCATGCTAGCTGTGGGGATGAAGCGCTGACTTTTAACTAGCATTTGTTGACCTGGTCGTTTGGCTCATCATGGCGACTAGTGGGGACGACCTCACGACAGGGATGGGGGAAATCATCCAGCTGAACGTAGGTGGGACACGGTAAGCGTGGGCAGTGGGGGCACCGTGGGGGTAATTTGAGGCGCGAAATTGTAAGATGCGATGCGCACGGATGCTGGTGCCCACAACACGCTGTCGGTCGTTTAATGCATGCTGCTTGCAAGCAAAGCCGTCAACCTGCATCAGTCATCATTGCACGCCTAATACTAATAATAAAACAACTAATACTGTACTGCCAATGTGTCTTTGTTGAAGGTTCAGCACCTCCAGGCAGACCCTCATGTGGATCCCCGACTCTTTTTTCTCGAGGTAGTCTCTTCTATTTTGAATTTTGAAATAAGAAGATGGTACATTGTGGGTCATCTCAGGACAAGCTGCACAGATGATGACGTCATCGCACACTCACAGAAAACTGTCAGTTCAGTTCAGTAACTGCATTATTTATTGAAGTCATGTGTGGAGATGTTCCATTTGCTCAGTTTTGGCTCCAGTTCTTGTTTTGGTGGGAAGATGATGCACAAAGGAGTCATCTCTCGTACATACACACACATACAGTGCAAAGAACCGCTAACGAGTGTAACTTATAATATAAAATGAGTTTCTCTGTGTAGTGTAAACAGTGGAACCGGTTTAAACCTTTCTGGAACAATTTGGTTGTTTCACGTTCAAACTTTAATCATTAGAAAGTCTTTTATTAAACTTCAACGCAACCCTTGAAATAGCAATTTAATACTAAGTCTTAAATTGATGAACGGCAGAGTTGTAATGCAAATGTTGTGGATGTACACATAGATTCATTAACTGGTGTGTGTGTGTGTGCGCGTGTGTGTGTGTGCGCGCGCGCGCGCCAGTCTGCTTAGTGGAAGGATATCCACTCTTCGTGATGAAACTGGAGCTGTAAGTACAGCTTTTGGTTAATTATTCAAAATAAGGGCACATTTTTTAAAATAAAGTTTTAAGAATACAAATGCAAGCCTAGATTATATTTTTTATATTTATTAATATATTTTTGTTGATATCTTTATTAGTATATGTACAGAATCTACAATGGTCAGTCATTGCTGTTTTTATTTTTTTTAATGCATATATTATGTAGTCCTATGTAGTTTTTAATGTCTATACTTTATTTATTAAATGTGAATGTACACAATGATATTTACTGCACATGCACTGTGCATCATTCTCAGTCAGTGTTATCTATCGCCTTTTGTCACCATCTAGATATTTATTGACAGAGATCCTACAGCTTTTGCACCAATTCTAAATTTTCTCCGAACCAAAGAACTGGACCTGCGGTAAGCAGTCATTCAGACAGCATGCTCACATGTCGGCATTGTCTTGCAGAATAAATTTATTGTTTTTATTATGTGTCTTTGTAGTGGCGTCAACATCAGCGTTCTGCGACATGAAGCGGAGTTCTATGGCATAACTCCCTTAGGTATATATCTTATATAGATGCACCTACAGTGTCATTTGATTTTGAATGGGTGAAGTCATCATTCCCTGAGGAACTCTTGTATTGTTTTACTTTCTACTTCATGTTTGGAACTTCCCTTCATTGTCATTGGACTTGAAATCGAGAGGTTGCCTTTGTGATGACAGAACTACATAAAATAATAATTTAATATAGAAATGTAATCTAATACGAAGTAGAAGTAGATCTCGATAAAGGTGGCGATCCAGTTAGGGGTGGGTGAAGTGGTCAATTCATTTTTGGTAAGGAATTCTGCATTGTTGATTAATAATGTTTTCTTGAATCTATTCCGTCTCAGTGGAGTGCAGTACTTGTGGAAAGTTGAACTACATTCCACTGTGCAACATTAATCAGTTCAGTACAACACTGGAAAAGGGAAACAAGAGTTCACTATTGTTTGCCATCTAATATGAATATAATCATAAAATGCCACAAAAAATATCACCAAAGTTGATCAAGGAAATGTAGTCAAAACCCACCCCGAATACAAGTATTTCCTTACCCCACATTATTGACACTGCAAAATTGGTTTGGGTTTTTTCCCCCAGCAAATAATGCATGAAAATGTTAATAGTAAATCATAAAAGGTTTAATAGTAGAATTGCATTATATTGTAGTATATATGTCGCTGTTACTACTATTCATGTAGTTTGTGTGTGCGGGGTGGATAATTGTTGTCCCCATAAAAAGCCCTCAAAAGCGTATTTTGGATATTTTCAACTCTAAAATATGACTCCTACAGTTAATTAACACATTTTAAATCCAGTTATATGCTTGAGGAAACAATTACAGGCAGGAGGTCATACCTGTACATGGACCTTCAGTTGTACCACGCCTCCCGCCCAAAGTCAGCTGGGATAGGCTCCAGCATACCCGCGACCCTAATGAGGATAAGCGGTATAGAAAATGAATGAAGAAAGTAATTGATTAAATGATAATAAAAGGTGCCGTGCTAGGGTCTTGAACCACAGTTGCCTATGTTGGCGAGTGAGGCCCATATTACCATTGCATCATGCTGGCCGATACAGGCGCGGGGCTACCATGAACACGCTTAATTATTACCGTATTTTTCAGACTACAAGCTGCTTTTTTCTCTCCCTAGGAAACCTGTCGCTTTAATAACCGAAGCGCCTCGTTTATGGAATTTTTTTTGCCACTTTTGGTGTGTTCAAATTCTCTACTGACTTAGTGCGAGTGTTCCAACAACACTCTTAACTTTCCGTGTGTATCCACACGAGCTTGGAGTATGTTGTTCAACGCACCATTAGCTGGCTCGGTACCCGGCCTCTCACGCCTTCCTCACCGGGCACCAACCCGGGACGGAAGTTCGGGTCGGCAGGGTGCAGTGATGGCGGAAGCATGGTTGCGTTCACTAAATGATTTCTAAAGGCTGAGAAGTTTTACAGGCACTGTTTGGAAACCATGTTTATGAACATTTACAAAGTCTTTCTGTGTAAATCTTCTATTGCACAATGTTTATATCCGTGGCGCTGGGGGGCTGAAAATAATTTTATCTCCAAAAGGGGGGTGCAGCAAAAAAAAGTTTAGGAGCCACTGGTCTAAAAAAAAAAAAGAAAAACCCAGCCACATTGGTAATAGTGTCTATGTGATATGGATCAGCACTTAATCTGAAGACCAGGGTTGATTACATTCAAATGGCAAAACATAGAAGCTGAAAACTGATTGGCAAAAAAAATCTTCGAAAGCAGTGCGGCAAAGAAACCCGTTACTAAATGAAAATAATTGACTGTTGGAATAAATGAATACAATTGCATGGAACAAACACTAGAATTAAGTTGTGAATGTATGTCAGTGTGTCATGTGTTTAGGCCAGCAGAGAAGGTCTTGCTGGTCCTGACTGCACACAATTGCAGTATACAGGTATATAGTTACAGTATTCTGTATATGTATCGTACATACTGTATATACTGTACTGAAGTACTGTATATGTATTATTGGCCTTGGTATTTGCGCCACTGAGAGCAAACTTAGTGATGGTCTCAGGGGGAAATAAAAGATCAGTTAATCCGTTATTTTAAAAATATCTTACTTGGGGAATCTTAGGAGTTTCTCTGAATCTTTTAGATGTTCTCTGACTGTTTCCATGCCAGTGTTATATTAGGTAGCTTTATGGTGACCACAAGTGTTGTGCTAGTGCGCATCTAGCCCAGCTTCTCAAAGCTGGTATCTTAGACTGCCAACTAGTTGTGATGGAAGCAACAGCACAATTGGTGGTTGCAGCCAAGTAATGCACTACATCAATAGCACCGGTCTACTCAAACCAATTTCTAATCTGCCTTCTGTAGGTAGCTGTGAAAGCTGCAGCTGTGAATGCCACATTTTTGCCACACCTGCTCAGTTTGCACTGGTTAAGTGGCTCATTTCACTAGAAGCAGGAGTGGTGTTCCAGCTTGTAGAGCTTCACATATCTTGGCAGATTTCACCAAGACATACAAGTGATGGGAAAAAAGGTGTCAGGGAAGATGGAATGTCAGTATGATAGCAGGCTACTGCTGGACTTTGATACGTGAATCTTACGAGGCTGAACACTCTCGTCAATCTAAACGAAGGATGCTGTAACCATAAAATTAGGTTCTAAGTCATTTTATTTCCTTCTCTGTGCTTAATTTAGGACAGAATCCTCAATTAAGCAAGTAATATGCACATCCCTGATGTTGGTATTTAAAAATGAACTATTTGTGTCTAGTGCGGCGCCTGCTGCTGTGTGAAGAACTGGATCGCTCATCATGTGGTAGCGTCCTCTTCCATGGATACCTTCCACCCCCCGGTAAAGAAAGTCTACTTGTGAGGACAACAACCAGAACGTGACACATATACACTGTACTACTCTATCAGTCATTCCTGTTCGTAAGTCAAGCTCCGCCCCCTCCTGTGACGAGCATCCAGGCCCCAGCGGAGCAGAGGGGTTCACCCACGGTGGCCCCCCTCGTAACCCTCCTGTCTCATCCGGATTAGATGACACGCACAAACTTGGTAGGTGACCTTAAGAAGAGTGAAGAGGTGTTACGGTGAAGTGAGTTTTCACGATGAAGCTTTTCTTTTTCAGGACCAGACCCTCGCAAGGTGCTCATAATAGCAGGACACCACAACTGGATTGTAGCAGCGTACGCACACTTTGTCATCTGTTACAGGTGCGTGGGACGCAGCAACACAAAGTCACATTTGGAGATGCCACACACTGACTAAACCTTTCCTACAGGATAAAGGAATCTACCGGATGGCAGCAGGTGTTCTCCTCTCCTTACCTTGACTGGACCATTGAACGCATTGCACTCAACGCCAAGGTGGTGGGTGGCCCCCATGGAGACAAAGACAAAATGGTGGCGGCAGCCTCAGAAAGCAGCATCATCTTGTGGAGCATCCAAGATGGAGGCAGCGGCAATGAGATAGGTAGATGATTTATTGAGGCTGTAATGAATAGAAGCAGGCATTTTGCTTATCACCTCATTTTGCTCATCACCAGGTGTGTTCAGCCTCGGTGTGCCTGTGGATGATCTCTTCTTCATTGGAAACCAGCTGGTGGCTACAAGTCACACTGGGAAGGTTGGCGTGTGGAATGCTGTAACGCAGCACTGGCAGGTATTGTGTGTATTTCTGTCTGCTCTTCTCATGTTTGTGTGAATCCTGGGTGGGCACTTAATTGTGAACTCACGACAGGTTCAAGATGTTGTTCCCATCACGAGCTGTGACACAGCAGGCTCCTTCCTCTTATTGGGCTGCAACAATGGCTCCATCTACTACATAGGTACACACACTACGTACTGTATTACATAAAGCACTATATTACACCCTCATTTTGTTTCCTCTTCTTCAGACATGCAGAAGTTTCCACTGAGGATGAAAGATAACGACCTGCTGGTGACGGAGTTATATCATGACCCCTCCAATGACGCCATCACTGCGCTGTCTGTCTACCTCACGCCAAAAACCAGTCAGTAATCTAACATAACACTAATGACCAATAAATAATAAGCAATATACAATGGGAGTCCGATCCACAAAGCGCTGCTGTTAAAAATGTCAACAATGTAGCTGAAACAACACGCAAAGGTAGAAAAATGTGCAATGAAAGGACAAAGTGCAGTGAGAGGGGTAAAAAAAAATGGCAACATGTAGTACAAAAGAATACAGCAAGGACAGAAATGGTTATGAAAATGTACAAGTCTGCCATGCAAGTAAAAATGTGCAATGATGACAGAACACAGTAAGAAAACATGCAGCAGGAGAAAAAATGTAAAATGAATGTGAAACTGGAGGGGTGAATGTGCAAAAAATTTACCAAAATTGCAGGGCACACGAGTGATAAGTGAGAATAAATGTGCAAAATCAAGAAATATTCCCTGAGCTAGTACTAAATGTGCGATAGCAGCACAGCGTGAAATGTCCTGTCACAGTGGAGCAAACTAAGACAGGTGGACAGGTACAATACACTAACTGTAGAAATGTGCAAAGATATGTAATGGCGGACCATTTTAATTGAAAATGTAAATGGGTAATGTGTAACAACACAAAAGGTGGAATCACAGCAAAATGTGAAAAAAATAGGGGATATATACAAACCTGTAGAAACAACATGATGCAATGGAAGGTCATTTTCCAAAGATAAGAAATGTGCACTGACTCTACAAATGTAAAGATATGTGCGATGATCTCAGAAATGTGCAAAGACAATAATACATTTGCAATTAGATGTTAAATGTCCAATGATAGTGTTAAATGTGCACTGAGTGTAAATGTGCAAAAGTGATGCATGACGACAGAAGAAATGTGCAGTCACAGAGGGAAAAGTTAATAGTAAGCCAAAGATGAAGCTTGTGCAACAATAGAGGACGTGCTAAGAGGCAGAACATGCAATGACAAGGAATTTGAATTGAGAACATACATGACAGGGTAAATCTTGAATAAGGAATGGGAATACTAGAAAAAGCAAGCACACATTAAAACGAAGTGATTTCCTGTCTCCTGGTTGTGTCAGGTGTGAGTGGCAATTGGATTGAGATCGCCTACGGAACCAGTAGCGGTGCCGTGAGAGTTATTGTGCAGCACCCAGAGACAGTGGGCTCAGGTCCTCAGCTCTTTCAGACATTCACTGTACACAGAAGCCCTGTGACCAAGATCATGTTGTCTGAGAAACACCTAGTTTCAGGTGAGGACATGATGGCCTTTTACAAACACAATTTCTTGGAGCGCTGCAAACATCGAACATGGTTCCTTCTATGCTGTCAGTGTGCGCTGACAACAATCATGTTAGAACATGGACGGTGACACGCTTTCGAGGGATGATCTCCACCCAGCCAGGGTCCACCCCATTGGCCTCCTTCAAAATACTCTCTTTGGAGGAAACAGAGAGCCATGGCAGCTACTGCTCAGGAAATGATATCGGTAAGACATCATTAATTATTGATATGTAGTTTCTCTTGCTGAAGAACAATGTGGTGTCATCTTTTAATGTTTTTTTAAGTTCAGCTCATGTACTGTTCTCCCAGGTCCGTTTGGAGAGAGAGACGATCAACAAGTCTTCATCCAGAAGGTCATCCCCATCACTAACAAGCTCTTTGTGAGGCTCTCGTCCACTGGAAAAAGGTACAAGTGTCTTTAGGAATGCTTAGTAGAAGTTTTCCATCTCTGAGCTTTTGTTTTTTAATGATTTAGAATCTGTGAAGTCCAATCTGTGGATGGGACCACCATCTCTTGCTTTATGGTTCGGGAGTGCGAGGGTTCCAGCCGGATGGGGTCTCGACCTCGACGCTATCTGTTCACTGGCCACGGCAATGGTAGCATCCAGTTGTGGGACCTGACCACAGCAATGGACACGGCCAATAAAGGAGAGGAGAAGAAGAAAGAAGGTGAACGTTAGATGCCTAAGAGAGAGATGAACTCTGCTTGGTCTGAAGCTGTTTACGTTGTCTAGATGTTGGTGGACCCACAGAAGAGGAACTGTTGCAACTGTTGGACCAGTGTGACCTGAGTACCTCCCGTTGTGCCACACCAAACATTAGCCCCGCCCCCTCTGTATTGCACCACACACGCCTCCGGGAGTCTTGCTCAAGGTAGGAGAGCATCAAGAACAAATGCCTCCGACATGATATTTCAACCACT
This sequence comes from Oostethus manadensis, assembly GCA_024372805.1. Taxonomy (NCBI): domain Eukaryota; kingdom Metazoa; phylum Chordata; class Actinopteri; order Syngnathiformes; family Syngnathidae; genus Oostethus; species Oostethus manadensis. The sequence continues at coordinate 639,343 of QODF01000086.1, forward strand.
TATGTGTTCTCCACCAGTCTGCAGTTACAGGCCCAGGAGGCTATTCCAGAGACCCAACCCACCTATGGAGCTGTGCGACCGTACAGAGAGAGCCCCCTGCTGGCCCGGACCAGACGAACTGAGTCCTTCCACAGCAACCGGTGAGAAACATTTACATCATTTCATTTTAAGGCTTTCTTTCATTCGGAGGGAGAACGTGTTTATTTGAGGTGCGGTGTTTAATATAAGTGATTGACAAGGTGGGTCAGAAAAGTCCCAGGACTGTGTGTCACAAAAGTCATTTCAAATCCAAACTACAAGTTTTCCCCTTTTGAAGGAATCTCCTTGGAGTCTTAATGCACTTTCCAGTCTTCTCGACCACACCTTCATGCACTTCTGAAAGGGTTTTTCAGCACAGCTATCTTGACGTCATCCATGTCTTCAAAAATCACAGAGATAGGTTGGGTGAGTTGGGAGGTTGCTCCAGCACAGCGAACTAGGCCAGGAAATGTTGTATGATTACGGCATGGTGAGCAAGTGCGTTGTCATGATGACCCATCCACGAGTTTTCCAGCCACAACTGTTGCCTCTTCTCACGCACTGAACGAAATAAGTGACATGATGGTTGGTCGTCTGGCTCTGTGGTCCATAGCCTTGACTTTTCTGACACACCTCGTATTATATGGAATCACAAGAGTGCCAAAATTAAAGGGAAATGCATGATAAAAAAAAGAGGATCTATACAAAAATATACAAATGTAGTCATATCATTTTTTCATGTTGTCTTTGTTTTTTTCCCCATTTTGTCATAGATTTTCCTGTTTTGTCGTTGTCTTTTTCATTTGCTTTTTCCATATTGCATTTACCGGATGGCCCCAGCTGGCGACAAAAAGCAAAGGCAAAAAGACAGCGGGTCCTTCTTCCAGGGTGACTAGTCTCTACTTGATCCACATGATTCCTGCTTACAGTGACTATGTAGTAGCTATGTTTAAATGTACAGTAGCTCTTGGCGCGGCTGATCGGGAAAATATCACGGACAGGAAGTAACATCACTAACACACCACATACGCAAACGTCTTCCACGATGGAGTCCACGTAAAGCTGCTGAGAGAAGCGACTAACAGCCTGAATGGAAGTAGTCACCCTGGGAGAAGGACCCTTTTTTTGCCTTTGCTTTTTGTCACCAGTTTGAGCCATCCGGTGAATGCAATGAGAAAAAGCAAATGGAAAAGACAAAACGGAAAAATCAACAACAAACTGTAAAAAACAAAAATACAGAAAAGGCATAGACAAAATGGAAAAAAAGAATATTACAACATTTGTATGTTTTTTTTACTCCTGTGAGGAAATACTTGTTTCAATCCCCACGTAGCAAAATTCAAAGTTTCTAAACTTCTATATGAAAAACAAAACAAAAACACTTCAAATAGCTTGACACATTCTGAACATTTTCAAGTGTAACTGTAATAAAACATTGCAAAGTGCAAATAAATCAAAAATATAATTACCTCCATGTTTCTCCACAGAGACTTCCAGAACTTCAGCCTGAGTCGATGTGTCCTGGACTGCACCGATCAGAACAGCAGTCAGTCCACCGATGCCCGCCGCTCACTTTGTGACATCGGGCCTGAGGAAGGCGAGAGGAGGCTGTCTGTCATGGAGCTGTGGAGCTGCCGCAGCGCCAGTGCCAATGTCGGAGCTTCGTTCACTTCTGCCAGGACCAAGGTTGATGGCGGGAGTCAGGAATCTCCACGGCAACCCCCTGACAGCCCAATTCCAGGAGGAGGTGATGTCAGACGAAAGGTACAGCCGCAGCCAGAGGAGGGTGACGTCGCGGGAGATGGTACGAAGGCGGAGGCAGGTGCGAAGAAAAGGGGAGTGCTGGATGTGGGTTTTCTAGGGAGGAAGAGGGCGCCGCCGGTACCCCTTCTGTCCTCTGGATCTGAAGGTGGAGGCAGCGACTCCTCGGCCAACGCTTCTCCATCGCCGACCAAACTGGTGTCCTCCACCTCGCCACGACACAGGAAGCTGGCCTTTGAGTCAGCCAGTCAGGACAGCAGCCTCTGATCGCTCCAGCATTCCAAAAACTGAATGTGAGTCTGTCTCTGTGTGTGTATGTCATGTCTTAGACATCCATGTTACTGGAAACATTAACATCATGGAAGATCAAGCTTGTTTGCTGAGTTAAATGGTCTAACACATTCCTGCTGAAGTGAATTGAAAATATGCTAAATAGACACATCGTTTTTGTTCTGGCAGCATTAAAAAAACACTGACAGTCTCCGAGGCGTGTCGGTTATGCAAGAGACAAGATACACATCAGCAATGCACACACAAAGATGTCAAGATGGATGCATAGCAACAAGATACACAACATGTCAGCTTCCTGCTCATGTCTGCATCACAACTTGCGTTAATAATGTGAAACATTATTCTTCTCAGGCTTAATTTATTGCCACGAGAGGCACAGACATTCAAGTTCAAAGCATGCAGTTTTTTCCCTATGGGATTAAAATTAGCCTGAAATGTAAAAATAATAAGTCTATTGTGACATCTCAATGTTGAAAACCTTTTAGTTATACACTTATTGTTTTGATAATACTAATCCTGGTATACACTTATTATTTTTAATACTGTCACTTCTTTGTTCACAGTGTGCCTCTGCCTGTGCAAGATTACTACACAAATTCTTATTTATTTTTGTAGTTCCACAATGATCCTACACTACATCACTTTATCACTTCTTGTATGTGTGCGTGTGTGTGCCTTATTCCACATCTTTATCAGGCTGTTTGTGTGCTTTAAAAAGAAACAAAGGTGTCACATGACAAACTGACTCCAGGCTCAGTGATCAGTTATTATTAAAATTGTAAATAGTAGCTTATAACTGGGAATTTGTGCAGGTGTTGTAAAAGAATCTTCTAATTAGCTGCACATGGTACTTTACATAAATCCCCTTAGTAGAAAACAGACAAACTCAAGGAATAACTACCTACAAATCTTGCGTACATTTTGGTCATGCAGTGTTTTTGTGTCTGGAGAAAAGAGAAGGTCTGTCCCTGTACAAAGATGTTCACACACTAAACAAGTGAATGGAAATGAAAATATTCCAAGTGAGGGTTTCCTATATGTGGTGCTTTGTTGTCCTTTGTGTATTGTTGCAAATCATATATTACATATGCTATTGGACCTGACTGTATTTGCACTATAAAGACTTTATTTCATAGACAAGATCCAAATATATCAATGTATTAACATTGTTGTGTTTACATGCTAGTGAGAAATATTGCATACATGTCTGTTATAATATGGATAATACATTTCCATCATTGCTTTTACTTTTTTATTGTATGCTTGAAATGCTCTTTGGGAATTTGAATGACAGCAGTGTTACCTGAAACTGGACACTCCAATAAATACTACAGTAATCAAGTAAAACAAGTAGTTTGGTCATTTTGTTCAAAGGTGAGTTCAAGGTACATGGGATTTATTGCCCATATTCCCATATGTGAGGAATTTTAACAATATGAAACAATATACAGGTGAAAAGTCAAATTAATTTCTTTCCTCTGCTCTATGAGCTATGGTTCAGCACTTTCTGTCCATACAGGAAGTATATTGATTTATAAAATATAATACATTAAAATAATAAAATGTTAATATTAAATCAATTTCAAATTGGAAAAACAAATATTTGAATAAAAATGTCACCTGAACTCACCCGAGCGTACATACTTATTGTGTTGTGAGTGTGTCTTCATTTCTCTAACCTCCTCATTCAGACAGTCTCCTCTTTGAGATGGTGCAATCGTCACTATGATTTATGACTTTAATAAAAGTGCGCACGCGTGTGTGTAGCTCAGGGCCACACTGTCCTTTACAATCACTCCACACGCTCTCATTTCACCACCCCTCCCGCCTCCCTCTGTGGCTGACACTAGCTGTGGACATGCCAATGCACGTGCGTGTACACGTGTTTTTGTGCATGTGACCTTGAGTGAGTCCGCTGTTGTTCTCACTGCCACTGATTCTTCACCTCTAACTTGCCTTGATGGGACGCAGGGGGCCAAAACTAAATTAACCCTTTTTGTACGGTGAGACTGGCATCCTCTGTGAACATACAGTATATAAATATGTGTGTATGTGTGTGTGTGTGTGTGTGTGAACTCAACCAGTGTTTGACAAACTCAGCAGAAAACATTTAATTTGACAAATTTATCATCCATCTATTTTCTATTCTGCTTATCCTCATTAGGGTCGCGGGTATGCGGGAGCCTATCCCAGCTGACTTTGGGCGGGAGGTGGGGTACACTCTGTACTGGTCGCCAGTCAATCACAGGGCACATATAAACAAACAAAAACATGCAAGAATTCATACTCTAATGGACAATTTAGAGTCTCTGATTAACCTAACATGCATGTTTTTGGAATGTGGGAGGAAACCGGAGTACCCGAAGAAAACCCATGGACGCACGGGAAGAACATGCAAACTCCACACAGAGATGCCCAATGGAGATTCAAAACCCAGAACTTCCTGACTGTGAGGCCAACATGCTACCCATTCATCCACCGTGCGGCCCGCAATAGATTTATGTTTAACAAATCTAAAATAAAATACATAATAACTCATTAATGTAACATTCATTCATTCGTTCATTTTCTATACCACTTATCCTCATTAGGGTCGCAGGTATGCTGGAGCCTATCTGAGCTGACTTTTGGCGGGAGGCGGGGTACACCCTGGACTGGTATATGAATAATCTAATAAAATGCAATCTTAAAGTACGGTTATTAAAAAAACACCACTCAAACACAATAAAACTCACATCGAAAATGTGTTGGCCATCGCTTATATTTGACTCATATTACACATTGCATCATCTACAAATACATATTATTTTACAGCAAAAATAAATAATACTGCCAGCTTAAAAAAAAACCCATCAGAATTCATATCTGTTCAAAAAATACAAGACTGAAATAAAATAATGTAACTAAGGGGTGTCCTAAAAGCAACCTAGGTGCCATTTGTGACACGCAGCTCGTTTTTTATTTCCCTATTCTAAATATACAATTCAAGAAGAAAACTTAAAACAAACAGTAAAAGTGGGAAAAAAGAGCAAAAGGGCATAATGTAACGACAAAAAGTTGATGTTAATACTAACTAGAGGTGTCAAGAGATCTTTTGTGATAAGATCTCACAGGATTAAAACATGACAGAGCAGGCAGAAGCCAATCAGAATGAACTATTGCATTGCTTCTATGAATGATAATACACATAATAAGTGGCAGGGGGCCCCCGCATTATGCACATTGAACTCCTAACACACGCTTGCAACCTACCTTGGTGTTCCCCAAGGTCAGCATCAGTGGGTGACGTGTGGCTGTTTTTTTCCCATCCGAGTTAAACTTGTTAATGCCCAAGTAGAAGCTGTAGTAATTCTACATTTCATCAGAGTTGCTTAAGTCAGATCAACCCACGTAGATGTTTGCACTTGTCTGCACCTATTTATGTTTGTTATATCTGGCTCAGGCACCAACTTAAAAGGCTCCAGCGATCACTGGTTTCATTTCATAACACACGTCATACATAGAGATAGAATAAAGAAGGCGTGCGCATTAAAAGTGAAGGTCAGGAAGCGTTTCCAGGCTGAAAGGCACCCCCAATTGTACATAGAGTAAATATCGCCGCGCAATGCTGGTTTCATGTCTGGCTAAAAGCTGCATCAACACCTCCTTAATGCAGCTCGACAGTCCCAGGAAGGCAGAGTTTGGACATTGGAACGTGGCTCATTGAAAAGTGGAAAAATAGAACAAAAAGGTATAATGTAACTAGAAAAGGCTAAAATATTGATTGATACTAACAACTAATAAAAACTCAAAAGATTTGTCTAAGTTTGACGAATAAATTGCCTGTGAGCAAATACGCATCACAAACGCCATTTCTGCAATTTTACAGAGAGAAAGATGACAAAGAAATTATTGCATTACAGTATTAGTTTGTTAATAATAAAGTTATATATGTATATATATATACATATATAACTATGTTATTATTCGTTAATGACGCCAGTGGTTCATTTGGTCTAAAAAAAGGCAGACAATATGCAAATTGTAGTCAATAATCATTTCAAAACACATCTGTATTGTTTTTTGAATCCGTTAACGTTTCTTTAAATTTATGTTCAAATCTTGTTTCATCTCGTCGTGTATCATCTCATCTCATGACACTCCTAATACACTAAGGAAAATAATACATTTTGTCTCTTAAAACAAAGCATATAGCATATCTACACTGGCTGGTCCGAGCCTGTTTAAAGCAATGTTGTCATTTTTGTATCTATGTAAAGGTTTGGACACCCCTCAATTTAACTTGTTCATCTAAAGAAGTCCACTGACAACATACGGCCCATAACATATATATGTACTATATATAGTATTCAACAGCTAAAGTAATAACCTTCCCACAAATGTTACATCACATCATGTCAGTATTTTTTATAGCATGCTACCAAAGAGACGGGCCATGGATGTCATGCTGCAACTACAGGACGACATCCTTAAGTGTTTAAATGCGCAGTGACTTGTAGAAACAAGAGACGCGGATTCGAAATATTAAAGTGCCACACACAATATTTCTATTTTCTACCACAATCAAATTCCATGTGTGAAGCGTGTATATAATGTCCCTCAAACTTTCAGTGACACGACATACAATGATACCAAAACGGTGGCTCATGTACTAAGACAATGTGCATTTTAACTGTGCAATACGTGTGTGGCCACCGCAATCCATCCATCTTAAAGTTGTGTGTCGGTGAAGGTGGCATGCTCCTTCTTCACACAGCTTAGAGCCTTGATAGCATCGGCAAAGTCTTCCTCCACAAACTGAAAGAACAGCAGCATTACTTCTGTCTGTCTCTATGTCTCTATCTATAGCTTACCAGTCCAGGGTTGTCCCAGCAGCCTTCGTCCACCAGAGCATTGCTGTCAATGAGCTGACTGAGACTGTGGTGCAAGGACTGATGGGAGTAGGCCTGTGTCAGGTCACTTTGGCTGGGGGCTCTCAGGACAGACATGGGGCTAAAAGGAGAGCTGCTGCCAACTATCTTGGTGTCAGAGAGGCCCTGAAATGCACGTTTAACTTTTGTTATTATTATTATTTATGTAATAGTAATAGTAACACAATACAAATTTCAAACAAATGTATGACAGACTTACCAACCACAGCATTAAACAACCATTTAATGCCATCCAATACATTATTTCTGCATGCTCTATCTAAAATTATATCAAATTCATCAAGCTACTGCTCAATTTCAGCCAGTATTGAGCTGCACGTGTGTGGTAGACAGCTGTAAAATTATTCATGTGTACTTAATAAAATGTGTGTTATGAATGAAAAAAATCACGAGGAACTACGTCCATCTTAGTTGGGCTGTTAAAGTAACGATTATTTTCTTAGTCAATTAATCTGAAGCTTGTTGTTTTGATGAATCGTGTCACCGTTTATGCCCTAGACAGATCAAATCAATACAAACCAAACACAAACAGTCAGTGATTTGGTTGGCAACAAATCACAAGAGACAAACATGTTGGTCATTGCTTTCCAAAGGCAAAGCTAATGTGTGTTGTGTCTTCTTTTTCCTAATATAACAAATATAACAGTCTCTGGCAATACTCATTCATTGGCCCGAGTATGGGTCGTCCTCATTTCTTTCACACAGTGGTGTGAAAAAGTGTTTGTCACAGATCATCAAAAAACATTTCAATATTACGCAATGACAACACAACTTAACACAAAATGAAGTTTTTAAGTGAAAGCTTTTATTATTAAGGGAGAAAAAATCCAAACCTACATAGCCCTGTGTGGAAAAAGTGATTGCCCCCCCTGTTTAAACAGAACTGAGATTAATTGAGATCTATCAGTCTGAAAAGCGTATCAAACCATTTTTAAAGCTTTGGGACTCCAGCAAACCAGAGGAGAGCCATTATCTACAAATGGGAAAAACATGGAAAAGTGGTGAACCTTCCCAGAAATGGCCGGCCAACCAAAAGTACCTCAACAGCGCAGCTACAACTCATGCAAGACCCCACAACAACATCCAAAGAACTGCAGGCCTCGCTTGCCTCAGTTAAGGTCAGTAATCATAACACCAACTTGACACGAGGTGAGTTCTAAGACGAAAACCATTAAGGCTAGTCCCAATTTTCAGAAAACAGTGTAATGATCGGTAATGAAGACCGTTGGCAAAATACTGATGAGACAAAAGTTGAACTTTTGGGAATGTGTGTGTCCCATTGCATCTGACGTAAATGTAACACCGCATTTCAGAAAAACACACCATACCAACAGTAAACTATGGTGGTGGTAGTGTGATGGCCTGGGGCTGTTTTGCTGCTTCAAGACCTGGAAGACTTGCTGTGATAAAAACAACCATGAATTTCCTGTCTACCAAAAAATCCTGAAAGAAAACGTCCGGTCACCTGTTCAGGACCTCAAGCTGAAATCAACTTGGGTTCTTCTGCAGGACATTGACCCAAAACACACCAGCAAGTCCACCTCTGAAAAGCTGAAGAAAAACAACATGAAGACTTTGGAGTGGCCTAGTTAAAGTCCTCACCTGACATTGAGATGCTGTGGCATGACTTTAAAAACGTGGTTCCGGCTGGAAAACCCTCCAATGTGGCTGAATTACATCCAATTACAACAATTGCAAAGATGAGTGGGTCAAAATTTCTCCATCGTGCCGTAAGAGAGTTATCACTTGATAGCAGTTGTTTAATTATTCTTTTTTGATGTTTTTATCAGTTATTAGGTTTAGGGGGAAATTACTTTTTCCACACAGGCCCAGGTAGGTTTGCATTTTTTTCCAGTTGCGTTGTCAATGACTAATATTTGAATTTGTTTGACAATCTGAAACATTTAAGTGGACAACCACGCATCAAAATAAGAAGTCAGGAAGGGAGCAAACACTTTCTCACACCACTGTGTTACTGTATGCATTTGTTTGTGTAAGCTACCCTCTCCAGAACCACTACACACAAAACAGGTAAAGTTTGTCAAGTTTGTTGCCGGTGCTCTTGTTTTGCTGTTTTTGCTTTTCGGTTGACCCATTTTGACTGTAGAAGCATTTGTTTTTTATCCATTTACTGTAACGCAAAAAGATGATTCATATTTTCTGCTGGTCGTATTCAAACGATCCATAATTAAGAATGCGAAATAAATTGTACTTGCTGATGTGAGCACAAACCTTGCAGTCAGGTCTCCTTTAACAGTATGCAGTTTCTTGTTCAGTCCCACACAAAGCATGCACACATACACAAATACAGCAAGCATGCTCATTCCACAGTACCTCTGTGTACACAGTGTAGCTTTTAAGGGTAACGTTGTTGATTTCAACACTGTCTGCTACTGTGTCAAACTGCAGGGAGGGGGAAACAATAACATTTAGAAGGGGGGCATGGCAGTGGGAGGAATCTTACTGTGAGACGATCGCGATGATGCACAGAGCCAGAATGATGTTTAGAACACAAGTCGGGACAAGGCCTCTGAGAGAGATGCAGTGGAGGAGGAGGCAGTCATATGATGAAGGATGGAGGAGAAGGATGGAGGAGAAGGATGGAGGAGAAGGATGGAGGAGAAGGATCAAATCAAAAAATGACAATTAAAAGTAAATGAATACACAGTAGTTAGGAATAGTGGACAGTAGGAAAACAATGCAAATATGTACAAAATATAGCTGTCTGAGGTGGGTGTAAATGTAATCACTGAAGGCACATCAATATGTTATTTATCTGTAAGTATGTACACTAATAAAATGAACATTAAATGAGCATAAAACCATAAAAATAATTTGTTTTTTTATATATTATTTTTTAGTATATGTATATTTTTTAGGATTTTAATATACTTATTAAACCATGGAATTAAGTTACTAAGGTATATTATTTAAAGATATAATTCCCATTGATTTCATTACAGAGATTTCTTTAGCTCCCTCTAGTGGTACAAACGTTTTGAAACTGCACAAAGAAAAAATTCAAACTTAAAAAAAAAGGAATAAATACATTCTAAAAAAATATAAAATATATTGTAATGTACTGTATATAAATACAAAAACTAAATATAAATGAATTATTATGACATTAAATAAATAAAAAATATATTATATATTAGGAATGTTTTCATATTCAAAAATAAACTTAATTTTTATTTATTTGGTGTATTCTAAAATAACAGTTTTCTTTCCTTCCATCCAACATTCAAATCTCACCGAGTATGTCTCGCTTTCAGCCTTCTTGCTCCTCTGAAGCATGACCAGTGGAGGGCGCTCTCTGGCTGATGGATTCTTCCTCAGAGCTCTGAAACCATGAAAAAAGAAACATTTCCATTATGTTGTTCTACAGTACTTTCTAGAAAGTGTACTTACCAAAATAAATATTACAGAGGCAATACTTTCATGCTGTATACTAGCTTCAGCAATTAGGATGCCATGAAAATACCTTTGCAGCAGGAGGCCCAACATGATGGCCAACAAGAAGAGACCCAGCAGCACCAACAGCAGAATGAACCACAGCTCAGAGTAAATTGGTGCTGCTGATGTGCTCACCCCCTCTTTGCTAGTTTCGTCTGGATCTGTGGGACCTGTAGGTGCAACATCACATGGATTGTAAGAGGTCCCACTATACTTTTGTTCGTAGATGTTATTTAGACATATAAATGATACCTAGACCCTCAGCAGGGCTGTATCTGACAGTGGGAGTGGTGGCACTGCCGCTGTCTGTGGTACATGTCACCTGAAATGATAGCGCTAAGGAGGACAGAGGGAGAAGCACATTTGACAATATCGATAAACAGAAGAAGACCGGAGAGAAAACAGTGATATGATGCCATATTTGGTGCACTTCTGCCAGAAATGTTCCTGACAATAAAATGAGCTAATGTGAATTGTGCCTATCCCAGGGTGGTGATTATGTGTGCACTCACTTTTCTGTGACGTGCGTAGAACATGAAGGTAGCTGTAGAAGCCACTATAGATCCTGAGCTGACTTTCTGTAACAGTATACTCCTTCAGGTAGCCGTTTAGGGAGAAGGACCCTGTCCAGTCCAACCATACAACTGTCAGGTTGCTGCCCACAGATAAAGGTGAGACGTACTGCGGGGCTATGACAAGAGGCAAGCATTTAGTTAAACGAACAGTGGACGTGAATGGAAGTCAGAAATGCAGGCATGTAGCTGACCTTCAGTGAGAGTGACAACAGCAGTCCAGTTGGAGGCGGTGCTGCCCATGTTGTTAAAGCAGGCCACTCTCAGCTCATATGTGGAATAAGGCTGCAGACCTGCACAGTGGCGTTTATTCACGTTAAACACACAATGCTCAAGGTCGAAAGCTCATTTGTTTGTATTACACACATCCATTTTCTACAGTCTGTTATGATGGTGGTCATTTTCCCCTAAGGTCCAATATTAAATTTTAGCCTTAAAAAGATAGAAATATTCTTTTTATTAATGTGGTTATAATATAAGGGACCTCCAACTTTACTAGATTGAATTTTTTGCCAATCTAAAGTACCTCAATAGGGTAGCCAAAATATTTAAAACAGCTCTGAGTGTGGCGCAAGGCAGCAGCTACTTGAAAACAACTGTAGAACGGCACCAGATCCTACTAAATGGTGTCTCTAATATGATGCCCCGCTCAGGTCATGTAGTGCAATGGTGCACCTGACTGAGTGGTGTAAAGAGGTGGTTATTATGGTGTCAGGCGAGTGTATAAACTGTCCAAGCAGTTACGATATGATTTTTAGTATGGGTACTCTCACTGCATTGAGTAATATAAAGTGACCTGTCACATTGTAGCTCCGCCTTTTGCCGAAGAATCTAATTTCTGCTGGTCCAGTAACACAAGGCTGAGGCACAGGCTGCGGGGGCTGCGGGCAGGCTGTTCTGACATGTAGCTCACAGCTGGACACAAGTGATGTGAGGGGAAAGGAAACAGCGAGATTACATTATTGATGAAAGTTGAATGCAAATGCTTTACCTTTGTTTAAATTTGCATGTTTATGTTTAATTCCCCTCACCTCTCGATGATTCCATTGGGCTCCAGAGGCTCCATCCACGCCAGCTGGGCCGAGCGAGAGGTTAGCGTGATGGCACGAGGAGGCAACTGGCGTGATGGGGGGGCAGCCAGGGTGCGCAGCACAACTAGCGGTCCCTGGCTACAACACTGTCATACACTTACTTGAATATGGTGTTTGAACTGAATGGCTATCCATTACAATATTTGTATGTATATCCATATGTAAGCTGTCAATGCTGTTTTAGTAGTTCCCTTCTATACAGCACACTTATATAGTATGTATATCAACACAGTAAACAATATGCATGGCAGTGTTTCCCATGCATTGATTTGGGCATTTCTTTTTTTTTTGGTAAAATGGGGACTACTTGTTTGCCCTTGCCCAAGAATACAACTAAGAAGGTTACGCATGACAACTTATATCACCAACAATATGGTGAGTTGCACACAGTGGCAATTGTTCTAACACTGCAAAGGAAGCTCAGCTTTATATGAGCACTATAATGCCCAACTAAAAAAGTGGTGAAATATCTACTGCTGTGTGTACATTTCATCGACTAAATATATACAGGGTGAGCCAAAAGTAGGGTTACAGTTAGTTACATTTTAAGTTCAATAAGTTACATTTTACCTTTTTTAGACATTTATATATTTATGTAATATATTTAGATACATTAGATTTACATATTAGACCTTTTACATTGAATATTTGATCTCTCAAGTGCTCAAATAAATGGTCATGTTAAATAAATGTTTAGTGCTAAGTGTTACCTGTAACCCCACTTTTGGCCCACCCTGTATAATACTAGAATATCTTCATCTTTTGTTCAGAATCAGCTAACAGGTAACATTGTTGATTTGTCATGGGATACATGCTGGGCTTTGTCCTGCCCGTTGGACGCTCAGCTTCTCTGAGGGCTTATGGGGCAGTGGGCATGTCTCAGACTCTCGGCTTCTGCGTGATGATTGGATCATCCGTATGAGGCGGAATCACTTTTTGACCACGAAATTAGCAAATCAGCAATCTTGAAGACCCCACCGGAGCATTTTCCAAGTTTTTCATTCCATTGTTCTAACTGATCAGGAGACTTTAGCAATTCCCAGCAACTTTGTGTTTGTTAAAAACAACAAGTGTTTTGTTTGCCGACTCTCTTCTGTCACTTTGCAGTTTCTTTCCCCAGCAAGCAGTGTAAAAGACGCCTAGTTGGTACGACAGGGTGACAGATCATTTTCTTGAAAAGGAACAGAGGGTAGAATTGACATATAAATAATGTAGGCCAAAAGAAAGCTTCCCCTTCTTGAGCCACCAGCAGCTGACACTGGTCGCACAGGAAAGTTTACTTCTGGAAGGTACTCTTTCATTGTCAAGTGATAGCCAACAATTAGTTTAACAACACGATGCAAACGTATAGGTGTTCATCAAACAGAACGACAGTCTCACTCACGATTAGAACCAAAAACAAGAAACAACAAATCAAGTGACAGGTCAGTTAGCAAGCTAGATGGGCAATAACCACTAAACGCTAGTAAAAAAATGTTCTCGAAATGCTATTTTCAAAGTACCCCCAGAGCTTTCTGGGTAATCAAGCTCTTGACGGTACAGTTTCATGACATGGACATCTCGGAGTTTGACTTTTTGAACACTTCCACACTGGCTGTTGCGTTAGGCTAAAGTTAGGGAGACTTTAAGGATATCTGGGCGTGTGTTTTAAAGGCCGACTCCCTGGTTGCATGTTATTACCTGATAACAGGTGCAGGCCTCCACTCCAACCCTGTACTGTGTGTAAGGCTGTAAACCATGAAGTGTCTGCTGATGGGATGTGCCCTCTGAGAGCTACCAAAAAGCAGAACAGAGTTTGCGCTAATTCCACTTTTGGGGTTTCACACTACTGAGAAAGTAAAAGAAGAGGAGTGAGAGTTTCTTTACCAGAGTGACGGCATTGTTGCGGTCAGGAGAGAAGATGCGGTAAAGGCTGACAATTCCATTGGGCCGTGCCGGAGGGTGCATTTGGACCACCGCCGTGGTTGCAGAGATGTGCAGAAAAGTGGGCGCAGCCACACCTTCAGGTGGGGCAGGTCCTGTTGTCCCGCTAACCCACTGGCTGGGAGAGCGGCCGGCTGAGTTCACTGCCCACAGCTGATAGTCATGATTGGACATGCAGAACATATAGTATTAGGATTTCAGACGCATGTTATCAGCTCTTAATGAAAGTGTCTCTTCATTTGCAGGGCGACAACAGGATATAAGTCAATTAATCGGTCATCCATCAAAACTAGCATCAGGCATGAGAGCAAAACCTTTTCCCCATGCAAGGCAACACTAACATATCTGCATGACAATTACTTTTCACCTTCATCAAGGAGTAACTCACGCAGTAATCTTATTTGTGTGCTTGTGGTGGCTGTAATTAAAGGCTGTACACAGCGCAGGGTCACGCAGGGTGTGGATTTGCATGTGTAAGTCATCTGTAGCCTGTCACAAGTAGTCCACGGGGCAGATGGATGGGTCTGAGCTGTGTGCGTCTGTGTGTGCGCTGTTTGCAGGCCCAAAATGGTGAGGCTGGAGCGTGTGTGCATGCGTGTGGATGATGTTAAGGGTTGAATTAACCTCAATAATAGTCAATTAGGATGTGATCAATCAGAGTGATTGATCTAAGTGACAGCACAGATGGACTGAGGAGGTGAAATAGAAGATGGAGAGACTCAGAATGAGGAGAACAGGAGGAGAAGTGGCCAAATACAAAGGCAAGGCACTAAAACAAACGGCACATGTAGAGAAGCATATTGCAAATACAGCACATATGTATATCTATATCTATATAAAGATATCAGTGCTGAAACATATTGTCAAAGTAATTCAAGCTATTGGTATCCTATTTTTCGACTGTAGCATACATCAGCATAACATCTCAACCTCCAGAAAATAAATACTGTCTAAATATAAAAGGTTCAAATCAATGACAACAGCAATACACAATAATATAATTGCAATAATGTAATTGCAGAGAGGCATTAACCTTGGAATCTGAAATAAACTCAAAATGAGGCACATTTGGCTATGAAAGCGGGGACATCATACAATAAAAAGGTTATAAAATATAAACTGGGATCTCAAGTGTTGTGATTCTGCTCCCAGTTTCTCCACAAAGAAGTCAACCTAGCCATGAAAATGTCTTCTTCTTTTTATAAGGGGATGACATAAGCTGATGTGATGTCCTTAACTGAGGCCATCACTTGACACATTCAGTTGAAAATACAGTTTTTTTCCCTAATACTACAACAAATACTACTAAATGCACTGTTTTTTAAAATAATTATCATTTGAACTTTTAGATGTGTATGAACGTGACAGCATATACCGCATTTGTCATTGTATTATACTCACAACAATGTCAATCATTTAGGTTTTGGTATTACCAATTTTGTTTTATGTATAAAAATGACTTTAAAGTACTCTTCCTGTCTGTTAAAGTTACTGAGCCTTTAGTTTTTCTAGAACTATCCTCACACAAAAGCACACTTAAGCTCTTTACCCAGCAACAATAATGCTCTTCACAAGGCAGCAGAACATTCTGAAAGTCTTGTGTGGCAAAAAGTGATAAAAGTTTATGTCACATAGACGTAAGATAGAGAAAAAGTTGCAAAGCCGAGATCACCTTCACCTTGATCCATTTGTCATCCTTAAATCATACACAGACCCTTTACTGCTTTCACTGCTCTCTTGTTCTCTCTCTTCCTATTGGGCCACCATTTGGCTTGTTAGACACAAAATAAAAATACACCACGTTTGCAGCCATGGCAACAAACGACTTCACGGAACTTCCCGGGTGAAATTGAGTGTTTCTATTGGACCATTGGACCGCGGACGCAGTGGAGGTACTCTGATAGGCCAACAGAACCACTTGGCGGGTGCATCTACTTGGGGTGAAGGGGCTAAGTTGTGTGAAAGTGTGCAGTAATTAAAAGCAGGCATAAAGCTGTCAATAGGAGCTTATGACCCAGTGTAATTAGCCTAATATGATTTCTCTCTCTGGCTGAGCTAAACTGAGCTGATGGATCATCCTTGTGTGTGCCTGAAACACCAAGACAGTAAGAACCTGTAAACACAGCAGAACAAGATGAATACATGCAGTGACATGCAGCAAAGTAGACTACATTTACTTGTTATTTGTAATAGAAATGATAGCTGAGTAAGGATGATGATGATGTGACAAAAAATAAATTTATAAAGTATAACCTAAAGTTGTAACTTCATCGTGGAACTTGTGGAACCCTCGTCAGTGGATGTGATCGTGAACAACACAAACATGGTGTCGTGCCCCCCCCCCCACTGGAAAATCCCTAGGGGACATGTAGCGGTCACTATTAAAAGGTCTTTCCAATACAAGCACTGTTACCAAGGGGACTAACGACTAATTCGATTGGCTAGCCAGTAATCAGGAAGTGGGGTGCTCTGAGTGCGCCGTGATTAATGGCGCTGTTGCCCGCCCGTCATCTCCCAAAGCTCCTCCCTTCCCCTCCTTCCTCCTGTCATAAATTAGGACACTCGTAAATAAAAACAGCACCACAATCAGGCAAACTCAATCAATTACACAACTTCTCTGGCCTCGGCTCGTACGTCTGACAGGCAGGGATGCTAATGTTATTGTTGCTTCCAAAGGGCTTGCCTGTCAATTAACGTATCAACACAACAGGACGAATATGAAGCCTTCTATTTACCACCTGTCTGATTACTTGGCTCCAGCATTAGTGTGTGGATGACTCTATCAGTAGATTTGTGAGGGAGGATGTGATTAGACTTCAGTTTAAAGTCACTGAGGAAACAAAGTTAGATCCATCTCAAAAATGAAGTTCAGTATCGGTTCAACTTTACAGTGAGAAATTAAACCTTAAACGCTCCGACATGATTCATCAACTTTGCCCAAATATATTATATATTGTTTATAATTATGCTGTACATTGTTTGATTTTTGAAAGCAAATGGTAAATTCTCAAAAATTACATTTATAGTTTAAGGCATCCTTTCCGCAAGTGATGTCATCGTTGTAGTATCGCTCAGGTAAAGAAACATGACGGTGCACAAGACAGAGGATGTTTACGGCGATTCTAGCAAAGATTTAAGCCATGTTCCAATAGTTTGACTTGCAGAACAGGAACTCAAGCCTTAAGACATGGAGATAGAGCTCAATTACCATCGCAGCAGACCTCCACAGTAAACATATAAACACACAGTCAAACCTTGTTTATTTATCACGTATAATGCTTTGCAGCCTTGTCATTATTGTGGAATAGTGTTTAGAACACAATATGCAAACAAGACATGATTTACTTTCTTGTGCTTACTTTGGTGTAGTGGTCATTCTTTGTTGTCTTGTTTTTGTGTACCAGCAAAATAGCATCTTTTTTCAAAATGTGTTTACATTGTACTCTCAAGCCAAATGCTTCTTGAAAAGTTTTTTCTTCAAAGCAATCTTGAGTGAAATTAACACTGCAAAGGGCAGAACTCGAGGTGGACGTCCATTTGTCTTTCGTTCTCTGCACTTCATCGTCCATTGTTGTCTTAAACCTTCCTCTTTTCAAAAAGAAAAAAACTTACGGTATCACTCTGATACCGTGAACATCCAGTAGCAACACAACATTTTGGCATGACTACTATTTGGATTTTGATGAAAAATATACTGAACCAAATTGATGCTCTATCTCAAACTGCTGCTTCAGCTGAGAGCTGTTACCCTGGTGACATCACTTCTGGAAATGAGGCCGAGCTAGGAGAGGTAGTTTGTGACAGCTGGCGCCATGGACTATAAATGTAACTTTTGCAAATTTACCGTTAGAACAGAACAATGAATCATGTCAGGGACCCCTTTAGAAGTATTTAATTAATTTATTTAAAAGACGACAAGAGCACTGCACTTGGTACTGTACCTGGTACTGATATGCAGTAAAAGGAAGCAGTCCCTCATCCTTGCAACTTGTGGATGAGTTACTGTACACAAGCACTGCTGCATCACTTTTGTGGGTATCAACTGTGCGATACAGTCTGCGGTACACGTCGTATTGCAGCTTCATCCCATTTGGTTGAGCTGGAGGGGACCAGGTTAGCAGGAAGGTTGTCTGGTGGCCTGTGTACGTGTCTGGCTGCAGGTCCAACAGTGGTGCCGCCTGTCCAGCAGGGGGAGCTTCCGGCGTGAGGATGGATGACCAGTCACTGGAGGAGCAACCCAGCACTGTGCAAGCCTCTAACCTCACCTCATACCTGCACGCAGTTTTAAATGGAGTGATCACTGATCATCGTCATTACATGTGTGATGACATAACTGGATGGTGATATGCATAAATGCTCAAAATATGCATCACTATTCTGTCATTAAAGGGTTTTATGCAGTACTACGTATAACTACACAATCTCACAAGAGCTGAATCGCAAATTCCGCCATTGCAATTTTCTATCCATCCATCCATTTTCTTCCGCTTATCCATTGGGTCACAGGGGCAGCAGCCTAAGCAGGGAAGCCCAGACTACCCTCCCCACAGCCACTTTGTCCAGCTCTTCCTGGCGGATCCCGAGGCGTTCCCAGGCCAGCTGAGAGACATAGTCTTTCTAAAGTGTCCTGGGTCCTCCTATTGGTCGGACGTGCCCTAAACACCTCCCCAGGGAGGCATCCGGGAGGCATCCTAACCAGATGCCCGAGCCACCTCATCTGGCTCCTCTCAATGCGAAGAAGCAGCGGTTCTACTCAGAGTCTTTTCCGGATGACAGTGCTTCTCACCCTATCTCTTAGCCACCCTGCGGAAAAAACTCATTTCGACCGCTTGTACCCTCAATCTTGTCCTTTTGGTCACTACCCAAAGCTTATGATCATAGGCGAGGGTAGGAACATTAAACTGAGAGCTTTGCCTTTCGGCTCAACTCCCTCTTCACCACAACGGACCGACGCAAAGTCCGCAGCCATTCCAATGTTAAACATGATAATGTTAAAATGTAAATGTTTTCATGAACACGCAGCAATTTTTATTTTTATTATTGGGGTTTTCTGCTGTTTGTCATAATAGGTTATGTTTAGCAACTTTTACAGTATTTACAGTATACAGTATTGTCAGAAACTTCTCTAAGAATGATACAGTACAATACGTACTATATATATTTTTTAAATTAGGGTAGCTGGGAGAAACATATTTTATGGGTCTTCACCTGAAAAACTTAGAAGATTTTGCTGGTGGGCCTAATGTTGTGGTTGGTGAATGTATATTGTAATATTAAAGACAAAAAAAGGAAAACTAATAAAATTAAACAAAACGTATACTAATTTACATTAATTAACAATAATTCAGCGGCTGTGTGATTCAAGACAAAGATCACATCATGGCTCTGAATGACTGAATAGATAATGTGGTAATTCAGCTCTTTTATTTGTTTTTTGTATCTGTATTTATTTTTGAAAAGTAAAAATTAAAAATTAAAGCATAGAAATAAATGTTAATAAGAACCTGTGGTATGGAGCGAGCCCCTGCAGAGTGGTGCGTCTCTCTGAGAAGACACTGTCCTCTGGTGTGTACACAGTGCTGCTCACACTGAGTTGGATGGGATCTCGGTGATATACTGTGTAACTAATGATGTCTCCATTAGGACGGGCGGGAATGTTCCACTCTGCTTTCACCTAGAGGGGACATTGACAACACCACTTACGTTTCTAAGAATGACCTTAATACCTAAAAGGATACACAGCTGTTAATGAGACCCAATAAGAGAACATTTAAAAAGATGTTAATTAGAAACATATTGTCACACTAAAAGTATCTTTATAGTGGTAAATTTCTGTGTATAGATCTCACTGTGTGTAGATCCCATTGTTAGATGTACCAGTAAGGGTACCTACATAACACTGTGGCCTGTGAGTATATATCCTAATGTAGTGTTTACTTCTACAAGTCCAACCTGACTAGGTCCCAGAGGTGACAACATGGGGGGACCGACACCAGAAGGAGCCGCTGGGTGAGTCTTCGCTGTGGCCGGGGCGCTGCTCACTGCCCCTCTACTGTTGTTGGCCCAGACAAAGTAGCTGTACTCCACACTAGGCAGAAGAGTGAAGTCATGGTAGTGTGTCTTGGGGCCCACGTAGATTACTTGGCCATCTCTGTGGAGCTCATATGCTGTGATGATGCCGTTAGGGTTCTGTGGTGGTCCCCAGTTAACTTCTAGTGACTCTGGACCAGTGACCTGGACCAAATATGTAATTGACAAGTTAAGATTGCTGTTGCTCAAGTGCTGCCTTAACATTCTAACATACCTTCAGTGTTGGGACAGGCATATCCATAGGAGGAGCCTCCTCTGTTACAGTGGATATTGCTGCGCTGGCAGTGCATCCACCACTGGTGCAAGCTAAAAGAACTAGCTGGTAGGACGTGTGAGGAAGCAGGTGTGGCAGCACTGTCTCCAAGTCTGTCCCACGATAAGCCTCTTGACTGTTCACTTTTAACACATATTCAGTTACCTCCCCATTTTGGGTCGCTGGTTTAGTCCAGGAAACGTTCATACTGGTGGATGTGATGGAGTCCACAGTGGGAACCTCTACAGTGGCAGGGGGAGCCTCTAAGGTGGTAATGTTAGCGTGAGGGCTTGTGATGCATCCCTCAGATGTGCATGCTGTGATTGAATAGCTGTAGGAAACAGGAAAGTAATTATTTTTATTGATATATATATAGTATATATATATGTGTGTGTGTAGATGTTATTGTCTGAAAGCTCACCTATAGCTAGAAAAAGGAAGGAGATCCTCGTCAGTATAGCTGAGGACTGTTGGGTCAAAACTAAACGAGAAGCTCAAATTGTTTCTCTGGATCCTGTAAGACTGGAGCAACCCGTTGGGTTCTAAAGGGGGAGTCCAGGACACCTGCAGTTTACTAGGTTGATCCTGAAGGTGGCTCACTGTTGGTGGGGCTAGGCCAAGAGGTGGGGCTTGTTTGGTTGTCACTGTTAACCAGGGGCTATGGGTGTGGCCAGCGGGGTTATGGGAACGTATGGAGAAGTTGTACTGAGTCCAGGGGCGCAATCCAGTCACCGTGTAGAAGAAAGTGTCATTTGTTTGTGGAGTTGATTGTCTGAACAGCACCTGTTTGTGACAGTCTTGTAGCTTCAGTAACAGTAAAGCACTGTAAATAAAATAAATAAAGACAGAACTTTCACAAACCTTTTCTCTTGCACCATCTTCCTCGTTGCTTCTTCCACTCCCCATCTGATTCCGACTTCTTCCCAGTAAATAGTACTCGCCAACGGGCCCATTTGGCTGAGCAGGGGGTCCCCAGGTAAGCGACACATGGTCTGAACCAATGGAAAGAGGTGTGGGAGAAGGCTGCGAGTCAGGCGGAGCAGCATCAGTGGTGACATGATGAGGTGGACTCCTTGTGCATCCTGCTGATGTGCAAGCTTCAAGAGTTAGAGTGTATGTGGTCCATGGGGTCAAGCGTCGGAACAGGAAGTGACGTGTCAGACCGCTGAACTCCAGGTTTCCCTCGCTGTACAAATTATACATCTGATGAAAAGGAAGGAGAAGGACAGTGTGTTTGTCAAAAGAGATGCACATTTGAGTCTTATAGCAAACAGTCTGACATTCATGCAAAAGAGGAATGACATGAAAAACTAAAGCATTTTGTTAATCAAGTGTTACATACTCTAACATTGCATCAATAATTTTGTATTGTTTCTGAGGAAATGCGGCACAGTGGAGTTCACCATATGGCAGCATCTACACAATTACCGTACTGAGCTGAATATACTGTCTCTTTTTCAAGACAACAATCAAAATTGTCCTACTTTGTTTGCCGATCCTTGAACGCAACCTTATAAGTTCTCCCATGCACAGACATATATGTATGTATATATGTATTTTAACTTTGGTCTTGTTGTGAGAACGATCTGCCAGGGGTTTTCACCAATAAATATACTCTTTTCTTTCTCCATTTCTGCTCAATATTTATTCCTGCTTGTGGCCATACAGTCACCGGCGCTTCCTCAAACTACGGTGTGGGTCGTGGGTCAAACGGAACGTGTGCACATTAATCACACACGTTAGTGTCAAAAAATAAATAAAATAGTGCCATTAAAGGAAACTTCCGTTAATGCATTAACTTAGACAGCTCTAGTTTTATTGTTCATGATTTTATTGCCCATGTCATTGGCACACAGTCTTCCTGTGCGATGGTTTACTCTTTTATTATTGCTGTCTCTTCGTTTGACCTGCCAGGGACTTCAGATGTAAAGGGAAAAAAAGCGCTGTCTTGCTTGGGGAAAAGCTGCATGGTGCCAGCTGCTGGTTACATTTTTAGACCCCAAATATAAAACTTCAGACATTCAGGTCAATATGGCAGAGTATGCCAATTAGTTTAGTTTAGTATGATGTGTTCATTATTAATTAACACAACTGTATATATCGAAATCACAGAATAGAGGATGAATGGAATGAGGTTACATAGGGTAAACTCCTCACCTTCAGTATGATTCAATTTTGATGTTTTCAGCTGTTTTAAAAAGGCAGTTTCCATGTTAAGTCAAATATCTCAATATAAAATACATTACTTGGAGGATTTGCATATGAATGTTTAAGGCCCGCCATGTTAACTATAGAAAACTGCCTGTTTAACTTGCATTGTTTTAGGGTATACTGTATGTTCTGTTATTATTGTGTATACCGTGATGGCTCCATTTGGAGAACTTGGTAGATCCCAGCTGAGCATTAAGGACCTGCCCTGCTCTTTCTGCTCCACACTGAATTTGGCCAGTCCAGCAGGAGAAGCCTCCATGGTCCTTATGCCGACCCATGGACTGGACACGCTGCCTGCACGGATTAAAAAAAAAAAGCATTTTAGAGTATAGGAAGTAAATTTGAATGTTTATATTAATTACAGAAACACTGCTTGTAATCAAACCTGCTTCATTAATGGCTTCCACTAGTAGATTGTACTCGCTGTAGGGTTCAAAGCCAAAGGCTGTTGCTTCTCGGACTGAACCCTGAGAAAGTTGTAGGTTAGAATTAGGAAAATGAACACAGGAACTCATCTAACTAAATAGGATGGAATACATGGAGTTGCATAGCATGCCATACCAACTGCAAACCTGCAAATTAGTCACACAAAATATATTTTTTAGAAACACAAGAGGGAAACACTGAAACAATGACAAGCTAAAATAATGTAACATTGGATTTGTCATATCAACATTACAACGTGGAAGAAGTGGAAGCTACAGACTGTCATGCGGCCATCCCTTAAGGCTGCGTTTAAAGCCTGCAGAGTGTTCAAGTTACACACAGATTCATTCCGAGCACAATACACACACACACTTCCCTCATACAGAGACAGTGTGCCTGCCAGTAGCTTCAGGCAGTGGGACACAGACCAAAAAAGCTGGCACTCACTGAGACAGTGTGTGTAGTGTGCGTGCAACATCATTTACTAATTGATAAGCGACACACTGTTGTTTGAAAAGGGATGACATGGTTGTCAGGGATGGAGGATGCCTGGCGGTTTTTAAATTAACATGTGGGCTTGTCTCTACGAACATTTATGAGAACAAATGTCACTGTTTTATTTTTCTTTAGTTGAGTCTGCATTTTTGAAATTCTCACAGAAGTAAACATGTGTAAAGAGATTAACGGGTGGGGATCCAAATGGCTCAAATACAAACTGGAATCAAAGGAAAAAGCCAGACAAATCAGCGTGGCGTGGCACCAAGGATGAACTGCCTGAACAATAAGCCAAATGCACGTCTTGGCTGTGTACATGTCTGCAAGCCAATGTGTTTGTCATACACACTAAAATAGGATTAATAAGTCCCTGGACACCTAGACACAAGCTAAATCCTCCTGCAAATCACACAAGTTTGTAGTGAAGACAGGGAGGGGGACAAGACTAGAAATAAATACACAAAGTATATAAGTAATGATAGAGAGGGCAGAGAATTAAGGGGGAGTAATGCAAGAAAGATAAAAGGTGAGTAGGTACATAACAGATGAAGCAACTAAAAAGAGCACTGACATAAGGAGGAAGGGAAGGAGACATTGAACGATTGAGCTGATCAGAGGTGAGAAAAGAAGATAGATGTTGCAAAAGGGAGAGACGGAATAACCGAGCGCAAATGAGAGATCTCTCTACCTTAAAAGCCAGTGAAATATGTGAGGCATGTGGCCTATAAAGCGCTTAACATATGCACATTGTCAATAGCAGCATCTGGCACTAGCGGCTTTTATAGGAGCGCCGAGACTCTGCTACACGCCTCTAGATGGCAATACATTCAAACACTTTATCGCTGGAACGCACCACATTAAAAGCCCTCTCGCTGCACCCACACACACACAAGCGCTATGAAAATGAGCACATCAGCCTGCTAACTGCTCACACACACACACAGACTGTAATCAAACGCTCAAGCATGGAAGCACTCTACTATTACATTCTATTAACAGCCCCCTTAATAACACTTTCTTCCTAATACACATAGAAAAAAGAAACTAACAAGATGAGGCAACACACAGTTTTAGCACCAGAATAAATTGATGACACACTAATCTCTACTGTGAAGGACAACCCAAAGGTGGTCCCATCCAATCCTAAATTTATTACAGAACCTCATGTACGCAATACTGTACCTCTAAAACCTCTATTCAAAAACTTCTAAAGTCATAGTTTATTGAGCATCTCAAGTAACTGTTTTTGCTCTTTCTTAGGCTTTTTAATTGTTTTTTTTTGTGACGCCACTACAAAAAGGCACTAGTCCTGGCAAAGATAAATCATATGATGACAACCATAAAACCATTAACGTAACTTATTGTGCATAGCAATGTGTGTGTCTGCCCTGGTTGCTCAGTACAACATGGCTGAAGCGGCAATAATGTGACAATAACAACAACAAAAAGAAAGAACAACCTTCTTCACTTATGTTATCACCACATTTTGAAAACCGTAAACTTATTTACACACTTCTATGCCAGCTAAGCATGTCAAAAGAAAACTGCACTTTAAAAAAATGTGCCCATTATCCACAATCCTTATGAGAGACATAAACACACATCTTTTTCCTGTCTTTGTTGTAAAGATATACAAATAGATAAAGAGTATGTAGTGAAGCTAGTCGCTAGCCGGCGAGTAGCTAGAAGGTGTGGTGTGGCAAGGTGTCACTACGCCGTTAATGTAGTTCTTTGGCCAAAACAACAAAAACAATAATAATAAAATAAAATATACAATTTGCAATCATTCAGATAAAGTTCAAAAATATGAAATCAAATATGACAATAATAATAACGTGGCTGTCACTTGGTTAATATGCATTATGTAAATAGCGTGCTTTGCCGATTTTTAAAAGGTTTTTTTCAAAAGGTTTCATTGGCGGAATAGGTGTGTCCCATTACCTGCATCCTTAGCTGTCTCTCTATATTTGTTTTTTATATCTTTAGAACGCACAGAGAAAGCAAAAGAATGTGTGTTCTTGTCTCATACAAGGATTGTGGATGATAGGCAAAATTTTAAAGTTTTCCTTTAACATGTTAAGAAAATGATGCAGGCAGCAAGTGCAATTTGACCCCGTCACAGATATTCATATTATTATATTCTATGGAAAAAGTGTTTTCAAATACGAACAATCATAGGTTAACCATGTGCATAAAGTTTATATTTTGTCTTCTGATCTGTAAGTGCAAATGTCATTAAAAAGGGTGACAGAAAGAAAATGCGGCTAACTTCCTTGGGACATATGAAAAAAAGGTTCAGGTTAAGCTAAAATCAGTCTGCATGAGCACATCTATGTGGGAATGATCACATCCGCTTTTTAATCATGACAAAGGTGGGGAATGGGAGTTAGAGACCTGCAGAGGGACGGAGGAAGTGGAGAAAGTGTAAACAAGTAGAATGCATGACATTGACGGAGAATGACGTACATTATGTCTTCTGTTTGGTACAAGCCACAACGGGGCCTCGACACCAACCTATACACTACAGGAGGGTCAAGAGTCTTTCTAAATGTGGCTGTGCATGTACAGCCTAACATCTGCATGCATCTTGTTTTTATATTAGTTTCCAGAAGAGTGTACATGTGAGTGCATATCTCTATGTGTGCATGATATTCAGGTGAAGAGGCATGGTGCAGCCGGGGGGGAACAGTGTGTGATACTAATTAAGAGTAACCATGTGTATTTGTCAAAAGAATTATGCTGATTATCTCACAAAGGCCGCAGCACTGGGCCCTGCAGAGACATGGGGACAGAGCAGCATTAGCATATGGCCTCAACTCACACATGTACTTCTTTGTCTCTCTCTCTCTTTCTCTCTCTCACACACGCGCACACACGCGCACACACACGCACACACACGCACGCACAGGTAGCAGGGAAGTGAGTGATCATACATGAGAGAACCGTGCCCATTGACTGGTGCGCCTCAGGTTTGTCTAGCTCCACATGCCACCTCTGCCCTCCCTGCTCCCTAGTATTAAGTCCTGGAGAGATAACAAAGCATTATGCTGGCCCGCATCTTCTTGTGTGGTGTGAGGTGAAACATGCTATGATCATATTATATTCAAGAAAAGTTCACTGCAGTTCAAGTCACTTCCATCCTGCGGTCCGGTCCATTAGTGCAAGCTGTGGCCTGAGCGGTGCTGAGAGAGCTGTAATTGTTTTTGGAGCTTTCTGAGGTGAGCCAGAGCACCACACGCTGCTCTTTCGTACCCCATGCCAAGCTGGCAAGCCCTGTTCATTTGTGTGTGCGCACGAGTATGTTTATTTGCCTAATTCAATGCTGCCGGAACAATTGTCCTGTGCCTGTTTGCAAATGCCCTGCGTGGGTGTCCCTGCTAGTCAGTGCGGGTTAGACAAACCCTGACACACAGACGTTTGTGTGACACACACATACCACTGGACCCAAAGAGTGCCATTAGGCATGTGTTGAGTGGGTGGCCAGCGCAAAAGTAGAGAGGGACTGCAGGGGTCTGGAAGAGGCACGGCCACTTCACACCGACAGCTATGATTAGCTTTGGCGGCTCCCAACCCCGGGAACAAAATATTTAGTGCGTACATTCTCATGTGACTGTGGTAGTTGTTTATGACATGCAGCTAAAGACCAGTCTGCTGAGAAGAGAAGGATGGCATGATTTTAGCCACAAGGTAACTGACAAACTCTTACATGTACCTTTTACATGTAACACATCCCGTTCCAGAACGCTGGTGGACCTCCGATTTTTCCGGATATGGCAATTTCCCATAACAACAGAAAGAGAAATAATCAAACTGGCATCTTTGTTAACATATTTGTAAAAAAAACATTACCTTCACTGTTATTAACTGTATAGAAAATGTACACTTTTTAAATATATGTAATATTTTGTCATTTAAGTGTTAATAATGAAGGTGCAACGTGAAGGGAAGTCATGTAATACTTTGTAGTATGTTTAATGTGAATAATTCTATATAACTATGTTGTTTTCTAATTTGTAACTACGTTTGAAATGTACCCACTACCCTAATGAAAATAAGCGGTATAGAAAATGAATGACTGAATGAATAAAATTTACACTTTTTCGGACTGTTTTTTGTCCTTATACAGTATGTTAAAATGAAATTGTAACTAAAAAAAAACGCCGCTAAACAAGGTAAGCTTTAGTAAATACAGCGAAACAGTGAATTCACACACTGAGATGAAAAATAAATGTATAAACCTCAAAAGTAGTCAAAAACAGACAATTATATCCTGGACCACTAAGTGTTAAACGTCTTACTTATGGCACAAGTCTTAATCAAATATCTTAACGATTTACAAGGTGACATTGTAAGACCACGTGAGACTAATATAGCCAGTATAACTGATCATAAAATCACATTGTCTCAATTTCCTCACACACACTTGGTGTTGCTATTATAACTGAAAACATATTTAAGCATACAAATACAAAGAGAGATTTATAATATTTAAAAGTAGCTTTCCTAAACAATACATCTGCATTGCCAACATAAAACTAATAATAGGAGAGTTCAACATAGTTTGCAACACAGACGTTGACAGACTGAGTAGAGCGGTAAGTCAATGCCATGGGCAGTCTACACGTTAAAACAATTACACGAGTGATCTTGGTCTCAGCGATGCATGGCGCACCACTCACCCACCCTCAGGGAATACACCCTTTTTCTCTTTTGTCCACCCCTCTTATTCCGGCATTGACTTCTTTCTCGTCAGCAACTCTATCATGGAAAATATATCTGACTGACAAATTCACCCCATGACAGTTGGAGACTTTTTTGTGTGATTCACTTTTTTTTTCTCTTGTGTTTTCAGGGTGATTAATCCCTCCCTTTGCAAAGCATATAAAGGTGCAGGTAGGCTTTGCTCTCACTCTGCTCCCTGCTCTGCTTGTGCTGTCCTTGTCCGCTGCAAGCTTGCTATACTTAAAACAATTGAAGATGATCTTACCACTCATGGGTAGAGTAGCCACAAATGCAAAAAAAACAGATGATGATTTTGCCAAAGATCCACTACCTCTTAAACCCCCTCACTGGTTTAAAACCCTAATTTACTTGTATATTATTATGAAAACATAAACCATTGAATATAAGCTTAAAGACTTTACAAACCCACAAAACTCCGGAGGCTTTGGGCTACCTAACTTCCTCCATTATGGAAAAATAATGTCAACATGTCTCTGTTAGCCCAATGGCAATTTCTGAAAAGAACATAATTTTTTTAAAATAACAAGGTCTTCTCTCATCCCTTGCCAACTTACACTCGTGTGGAGCAGCCCTGACATCCCGCAAAACAAACAAAAAAAGCTGCACCATATTTCATTATGGGGATGGAACAGCATTAGTCACATGGAACATTTCATTCAAAATAACCAGGTCATCCCTTTTCAGGAACTGACAACACTGATAATACACACAATTAGCCAAAATACATTTTTTTAATAAATGAAATTCTCAAATTGTGCCAGTTTTACAAACAAACCTCTGTACTCTGCACTTTTTCAGGTAACAAGTTCTGTATTTATTTTGCTATTTTTCTTTTTCAAAAACCAACAAATCAGATAAACTTTCTCCAACAGTAAGCAATTGTTTTCACATAACACACCAAAAAATGCACTAAAAAATCTATACTGCAAATCAGTTTAACCATATTGCATGACAAGTGAAAGCACATACAAAAGGATAGTCTTTAAGCAGTTATTTTAAATACATGTTGTAATAAGCAACAGAAAAAAATAACCCAGACATAAAGGTAATCCATTGATGCTCACTGAAATAAAGTATTTTTCCTTAAATTCTTGGTCTAATTCACTGTTTCTCAATTATTTACGTCATGTCCCCCTAGGGGACAGAAACGTTTTCATAAAATATTACTGAGAAACTGTTCATATATATTTATTTATCTGTACTGTAAAAAAATTAACTCAAAAATGAAATCAGTAAAATGCAACAAAATGGATAGCTGTGAAGCATACAAGCATATTGAAAAGTCAAACTGCTTGTTGAGTATGATAAATCTGTACATGTTGGGAGAGGTCTGCAGTAACACTGAAAGTACTCTGTGCCTTTCACGCTGACAGTTCATGGGGGCCCGCCCCACTATTGGAGAAGCACTGGTCTAATTCCAGATAGTACGACCTTATGTGCATTTGACTTTAGGAGGTTGTAAAGTATTTCACTGCATTTCTAAGGAGGAGGAGAAGGATTAGGAAAACAAAGTAGGCATAGAACAGACATTTATTAATGCCAGTATTGATGAAGTGGAGTCTACAGCATTTAAACAACAGTCAAACGACACCTTCTTCCAAATGCACTTTCCTAAAGATAAATGACACAACTGATTGAAGGAGAAAACCTATTTGAAAGCTTTTCGAAAAATTGTTGCGCATTGCACCCTGCAGAACTTAATACAGAACAATGATTTCCTCCAGCTTTGACCGTTGACACCAGCAGACTCAAACATCCTTCAATATTGCACATTTAAGGATGGTCAGTAAAGAATTGCACCCAGCAAGCACAAACAAAAAAACTGTTAGTACACACAGTTAACCATAGGTCCCAGCTACATCAAACATTTTGGATCATCCATCCATCCATCCATCCATTTTCCTCCGCTTATCCGGGTCCAGGTCGCGGGGGCAGCAGCTTCATTAGGGAAGTCCAGACGTCCCGGTCCCCAGCGACCTCTTCCAGCTTCATCGGGAGGACACCAAGGCGTTCCCAGGCCAGCTGTGAGACATAGTCCCTCCAGCGTGTCCTAGGTCTTCCCGGGGGCCTTCTCCCGACTGGGCATGCCCGAAACACCTCACCAGGGAGGCTCCCGGGAGCCACCTCAACTGGCTCCTCTCGATGTGAAGGAGCAGCGGCTCTACTCTGAGCTCCTCCCAGATGGTCGAGTTCCTCACCCTATCTCTTAGGGTGAGTCCAGCCACCCTACGAAGGAAACTAATTCTGATTCTAATTCGCCGCTTGTATCCGCGATCTCATTCTTTCGGTCATGACCCATAATTCATGACCATAGGTGAGGGTGGGAACGTAGATCGATCGGTAAACAGAGAGCTTTACCTTCCAGCTCAGCTCTCTCTTCACCACAACGGTCCGGTACAGCGACCGCATTACTGCAGATGCTGCACCGATCCGTCTGTCGATCTCACGCTCCAACCTTCCCTCACTCGTGAACAAGACCCCGAGATACTTGAACTCCTCCACCTGAGGCAAGACCTCACTCCCAACCCGGAGGGTACATTCCTCCCGTTTCCGACTGAGAACCATGGCCTCGGATTTGGAGTTTCATCCCAGAAGCTTCACACTTAGCTGCAAACCGCTCCAGTAAAAGCTGAAGGTCACAGCTTGATGAGGCCATAAGTACCACATCGTCTGCAAATAGCAGAGACGAGATCCTAAGGTCACCAAGCAGGACTCCCTCAACACCTTGACCGCGCCTAGAAATTCTGTCCATGAAGATTATGAATAGTATCGGTGACAAAGGGCAGCCTTGGCGGAGGCCAACGTTCACCGGAAACAAGCTCGACTTACTGCTGGCAATGCGAACCAGGCTCCTGCTTCGATTGTACAAGGACCGAATGGCACGTAGTAGCGGCCCACCAATCCCGTACTCCCGGAGCACCCCCCACAGGACACCACGAGGGACACGGTCGAATGCCTTTTCCAGGTCTACAAAGCACATGTAGACCGGTTGGGCAAACTCCCACATACCCTCGAGATGATTTTGGATCATCATCATTCAAAATCAGTAGAATGAATTGGTAGTTGATTGTGGCTGCATGGGAGTGTTGACAGTAAGTCTCCACGGATGCAGCTGTTTGAGGTCTTACACTATGCAATTATAATGAAATACAATCATATATACAGTCTTATACTATGCAAATACAATTATACACAAAGATATTGAAAGTTTAACCTTGTCTATTACTTCATAAGATAAACAAACCGAGACCTACATGTAACTATGATCAATCCTGTATGCTAACCACAAAACCAAAGAGTGCCTCCAAGCCTGCATCAGACAAGGAGGACTCCTTCAGACCCGACTATGCTTAAAAGTAGCAGCCACTTTAGAAAAAACAAACACATAGAGAGTCTCGTGTATTCGCTCTCACACTCAACATTTCTTTGAAGTGATGACCATCCTATCGCTGCTAACGGCCATTAGGACAAGTGGAGGGGCACCATGCTTGGATGGCGGAGCCTCTTCACACTAGACACACAATAATACACAACCTGTCATTACTGGTAGATAGGGAGAAAGTCTAAAAACTCACTTGAGAAATTATCGCTTGCAAGAGTGTGAGGGAGCTGGAGGGGGAGAAAGACATAAACACTGTTATTTGGCACTGAGGTATGGAATACCAAGACGTAGCGCAGTGCCTCCCTTTACAGGGAGGAGTTGTGAAAACATGAGAAAATGGAGATTCTAGTGGGCCGGCGAGCGAACGTGTCAGTCTGATTATTTGGCTGTTCATGCAAAATGTTAAGAGCCCTCCAATCAGAGATGGAGACCTCTAACGAAGAGGTTTGATAGGCCAGAGGGCCTAATAAACTCTGCAACCAAGTCCTCCTATCCCGCCTTCCTCGCGTCACCTGGCTTCTTCTCCCTATATCCTCCTCATAATTCTCCCCTTTTGCATTACTACCGATTCCCTTTGTGTCACTGGCTTGTTAGAAAGAAAGCAAGGGCAAAGCCTGGTCATTCTTGTTTGTGGAGCTAGCTAGCCGTGATCCTTGCATGCCTCTCTGGCTCAGAAAAACAAAGGTAGCAGCACAGATTTAGAGGGTTAACTGCGACATGTGAATGGAAGGCAACTGTAATCATCATCATCATCATCATGTAAACATGTTTCACTCTTTTCCTGTTCTGTCTAGTGCAGCATTCTAGAAATTGAACTGTGGAGTGCCATCAAATGGAGAAGTGTTGACAATCTAACAACAGTTTATCTCCCCTCTTGTTCCCAGACACTCTGCAGATAGAGCCATAAAACATATCTCTATTTAAGTTACCATAAAAAACAATGAATCACCACCTTATCGTGGTGGAGGGGTTTGAGTGTCCGAGTGATCCTAGGAGCTATGTTGTCGGGGGCTTTAAGCGCCTGGTAGGGTCTCCCAAGGCAAACAGGTTCTAGGTGACAGGCCAGACTAAGAGTGATTCAGAAAACCCTAATGAAAACTACCAAGAGGAGTGACCGCACCTCGCCCAGACGTGGGACACCGGGGCCTCACCCTGGAGCAAGGCCTGGGGGAGGGGCTTGCAGGAGAGCGCCTGTTGGCCAGGCCTTTACCCCTGAGGCCTGGCCGGGCCTAGCCCGAATCAGGAACACGGGAACTCCCCCCGTAAACCCATCACCTGCAGGGGCAAGCATAAGGGTCCGGTGCAATGCAATTTGGGCAGTGGTCGAGGGGTGGTGTCCAGGCGACCTGGTCTTCGGCAGCCAAATCTGGTTCTTGGGACATGGAATGTCACTTTTCTGGTGGGGAAAGAACCCGAGCTTGTGGAAGAAACGGAGACATTCCGACTAGATATAGTCAGACTCACCTCAACCCCCAGTTTGGGCTCTGGAACCAAATTCCTCAAGAGGGGCTGAACCTTATTCTTCTCTGGAGTTGCTGCAGGGGAGAGGCGCCGAGCTGGTGTGGGCTTATTAATAGCCCCCCGGATTGGTGCTTCTGTGCTGGAGTCCTCCCCGGTGAACGAGAGGGTTATTTCCCTACGCCTTCGAGCTAGGGAAAGGGTCCTGACTGTGGTTTGTGCGTACGCGCGAAACAGCAGTACAGAGTACCCAGCCTTCTTGGAGTCTATCAGAGGGGTTCTGGAGAGCATCCCAGCTGGTGACTCCATAGTTCTACTGGGAGACTTCCACAGGACACCCTAGGTCGCAGGTCTATGATCTGCGTTCGCATGTTCTGGACACGCGGGTGAAGAGAGGGGCTGAGCTGTCAACTGACCACCACCTGGTGATGAATTGGATTAGATGGCGGGGAAGGATGTCGGACAGACCTGGTAGACCCAAACGGTGTGCCGGGAACGTCTGGCAAAGTCTCCTGTTCATCGAGTCTTCAACTCTCATCTCCGGCAGAGCTTCGCCTGCATCTTGAGGGAGGGCCGGGATACTGAGTCCGAATGGGCCATATTCCGTGCCTCCATCACTGAGGCAGCCAGTCGTAGTTGGGGCCGCAAGGTGGTTGGTGCCAGTGGTGGCGGCAAGCCCTGAACCCGATGGTGGACACCGGGGGTTAGGGCTGCTGTCAAGCTGAAGAAGAAGTCCTATCAAGCATGGATGGCTTGCGGGACTCCCAAAGCAGCTGACAGGTACCGGCAGGTACGCGGCTTTGGCGGTGGTCAAGGCAAAAACTCGGGTGTGGGAGGAGTTCAGTGAGGCTATGGAGCACGACTTTCGGTCTGCCTCAAAGAGGTTCTCGCAAACCGTCCGACACCTCAGAAAGGGGAAGCAGCCCCCAGTTCACACTGTTTACATTGCGAACAGGGGCTTGCTGACCTCGACTGAGAATATAGTTGGTCGGTGGAAGGAATACTTTGAGGCCCTTCTCAATCCCACTGACATACCTTCGGTAGAGGAAGCAGAGTCTGAGGATACGTACGTGGACAGTTCTATCACCATGGCTGTGGTAATTGGGGTAGTTAAAACACTCCCCAATAGCAAGGCTCCGGGGGTAGACGAGTTTCGCCCTAAATTCCTCAACGTTCTGGATGTTGGGGGACTGTCTTGGTTGACACGCCTCTACAACATTGCATGGATGTAGGGAACAGTACCTCTGGACTAGCAGACCGTAGAGCCGCTTCACATCAAGAGGAGCCAGTTGAGGTGGCTCGGGCATCTAGTCCGGATGCCTGCCGAAACACTTGCCCGAAACACCTCACCCTGGAGAGTTGGCATGCCCTGCCGGGAGAAGGCCCTGGGGAAGACCTAGGACACGCTGGAGGGGCTATGTCTCACAGCTGGCCTGGGAACGCCATGTTGTCTTCCCTGTGGAACAGGAAGAGGTTGCCGGAGACCGGGATGTCTGAACCTCCCTACTGAGACTGCTGCCCCCGCGACCCAAACCCAAATAAGCGGAATGCAATGGAATAAAAAACAAATTATTTATAACTTAAAGCAGAGAAATGAAATCCCCTAATACTGTTTGTGGGGCAATATGTGGGCTGTTCCACTACAGTCCTATAGGTGGGGGTAATGTACATTACAGTGTGGCCAGTTCCCATACAAGCTTTTTTTCACTATTGGATCTGGTGGGTACCTGTCATTACGCAATGTGTACCAGATGCGGGATCGTTTTTTTGCATGAGCATGACCTATGTCACTTCCTCCATTTGCAAATGTGTATGACAGTGCTTCTGCAACATCAGGGGTGGGGGGTGTTTATTAGTAACGCTTTTTTTTATTATGTCGCTAGCATGCAGATGTTTCTATGTCTTTATTCACCAAGATGTGTATATATACAGTATATATACATATAATATATATATATTTATATACATATAGTAAATAATCACAATAAAACAAGCCATAGAATGCAGTGATATGTGAATGTAAACAAACATAAGCAAAGTACAATGATGAATTCATCTAGAGGATTCAGCTAGCGCTTTTTCTTGTAAACTAAGTATCTAACTAAACTAGTATCAGTCCAAACAGGCATCTGCAAATGCTTTTGTCTGTATTTTTTTAATGGCGAAAAAAAATCGTAAAAATCTGCCGAACAATAGGTTAGCCGGACGTAGACGTGTTCTGCACAGGCGTAGAACCAATCCCACTTCCGGCACACATTGTGTAATGAGAGTCACTACCCTACCAGATCCCACTGTACTGTTAGTAAATAAGTGAAAGTACAATTAAATAAGTACATTCGTCACTGCAAGGGCAGGCCCTCTACCAAGCTTTGTTGAAATATGTAGTTTTTTGGCTAGTTAAAACAAGTAGCCAATACATTTAGTTAAATAATTTTTTACTCCTGTTGTTTCCATTGCAAAAAGTCTCAAAATACAAAAACGCAAACTCTTCCACTTGAGGATAACAGTCACAGTGGGGTGCTGTGGTACACGTATCCACATTTAGTCACAAATAGTCATTCTTAATGCATTATATTTGTAGATTTACATGAAAAAGGCAGCACCTATACTGTATATTCTAAGTTTGGTTGCAGTGTATATACAGCCCACTGAAGTCAATCCATATGACAAAGTCCATATCATTTGACATGTAAGTAATGCCACACTGTGTATTCATGCAGCACTTCAAGCCAAGCTTATTTGTTTAACTACTAATAAAAGGATGATACATCTTCTAAGTGTGTATGATTAAATACACACGTGCCATGTTTGAAAGCTCCTGTTGGCTTGAAACACAGTTGGCTGGCTGGCCCTCGCTCTCTGATGGGCCCTTAATGGTAAACTAACAGATTGTAAACATGCTGGTAGCTCTCTCTCTGACTCCGCTCCCTCCATCAATCTCTCCCTATTTTTTTTTTGCTAATTCTTATCTTCCATTTACTTTCTGCTCTCTTCCCCTTCTTCCGTCCCCCTCCATTGCCATTTCCTTATTGCCCTCCTTCCCATACCACCTTTTCTCTCCCTTGCCTTTCCTGGGGTGTTTTTTAAACAATGTGTCCTTCATGTACGGTTGGTTACAGGGCGTACAGAAGGACATCATTAGCGCTGGTGGTTAAGCTGTAATTTACACCATTACCGAGGTAGGGGCCATTTTTATTGCCTAGTAAATTTCAGCTCTGAAATATTTAGACCATATGGCTCAATTTGTGTAATAACCTTAATTTCCAAGCACCCTTCAGCTCCCTTCCGCACCGGCTGTTGTTGGCGGATGATGTGTGTGCATGCTTGCATGTGTGTGCATAGGGAGCACGCGGGCGCGCAAACACGCACACACACGCTGCGCAGGTGCATGGCGAAAATGTAAGCCCATACTCTTGCACTTAATCTCTAACATACACATTGAACAATGTCTTCCACACGCTCATTCGTTCACATGGACACACACACACACGTATGTATGCATGCCGTAAGCAGATTAATAGGGTGTCAGCTTGTGTTTGGGTGAGGGAGCGTCAGGCGTCGGCCAGATGGTTCTCAGGGATGATGACTGTCAGGGGTCCTGCTCTGATCAATGGGATGTATTAATACGGCACACATAGAGTGAGAGACACACGCCCTGATGCACAAACACATGAAAACAAAAATGGTACTTGTGCACACAGGAGTAGAGAGAAGTGTGCAGAAATTCACATAGGTGTGATTGTTCTGAAAGTGGTACCAGGCTGGGTTCCATCACTTCAAGGGACGTGACACACAGACTACAATGATTTGCAGCTCTAACCAAAAAAAAATATATTGTAAACACATTGAATGAACAGGGAAAAGTGTGAAACAGACTAAATGCAAATGAGCTGACCTCTGCCTTGACACAAAAAGTATTTGCGTGTTATTTCTTTTGTCAAAAATCAGACAATGAAAGTGACACTGATTCAAAAGCAACAACATCGCAGTTACAACAGCTCTCCCACGCTCTATAGTGGTTTTGCAAAGATTTTCGTGGTTGACTATGGACTATGATTAATCTTTCGGCCTCCTTCGATCATTGACGACCATGGAAACGCTCCTATGGATTGGTCAGTTGGCAGCGGCATCTGTGACTGATGAGTCCTATCCTTGATAGGCAGATTCTGCCGCAGTTTTCACAAGTAATAGATTGGTGCTTGGTGATTGAGGGTGGGCCAGCTTTTCTTTTGGCTCTTTTGTCTTCATACGTTCTTTGGATAGTCTCCTCACCGTGTTGAAGTTTTGCTTTGAGAGTGTCACGCCAGATGGCTCAGTCTTTGGCCAGTTCCTCCCATTTAGCAAAATTAACACCCAGGTTTACATGTGTCCTTATACCGTAGATGAGGGCGGCCTAGCCTTTCCAGATGCTAGTTCACCATAGAGGATGTCTTTAAGAATGCGTTTATCATTCATTCTATGTACGTGGTATAGCCATCTCAGCCTTCTTTGTCTAATGAGGGTGTATATTGTTGGGAGGCCTGTCCGCAAAAGTACGATTGTGGAGGCTCTTAGTTGTCCAGGTGTTATCCATGGTAGTAGAGATCTGAATCGTCAACTGGACTGGGTAGTAGAGTTGCGGACGCTTCGCTGCTATTCGCAGAGGCTTCGTCAGCTACAGTCTTTGGTAAGAGAAGTACAACTCCACAGGTGTCCGTCTGGACACCTCCAGTCGACGATTCAGATCTCGACAACTATGACATATTACGGTACCATAGAAACAACAGCATGGAGCCATGGCATGTCTGACATGATAGTTCGTGGAAGTGATACGTTTTTGTGTTACTTTGTCCTTCAAAACTCCATCTGACTCTAGTCCAGGGGTGGGCAAACTTTTCGACTAGTGAGCCGCATTGAATTAACAAAACTGGCCAGGAGGCCAGACTATATACAGTATTTAGTACACGCAGGGGCGGAAACCATTAGGCAAACAAAGACAATTGCCTGGCCCCCGAGATTTCTAGGGGGCCTCAAACGTCTAATAAAAACTGATTATTGTTTTTTTGTCCTTAATCTAAAGAACATACTACTGTTTAGTCTTAATTCACATGCTGAAAACTACATCAAAATGCATAATTTTTCATAAGCACAATAATCCCCCCCCAGAGGATTTTACAGACTTTATCTAGTTCAGAAAATAGGAATTTTTTCTCAACATCACAGTTGTTGGAAAATGATAAACATTAATATTGCAATTTAATTTGGGGGGTATATAAACATGGCTATGTAACTAGCAACTTTAGCTGACAGATAACTGTAAAAGAGTTCAAATGCAAGAAAAGTGGCCTAAATTACACACCCAGATTTTGTAGAAATAGATAAAAAATGGATGTAGAGGGCCCCAATGACAAGGTTTGCCTTGGGCCCAAAAATGACTAAATACGCCCCTGGATACACGCGCATAACTTAGGCTTATACCACTACACCAGAAATTATTTGTCTTATTTTATCTATAAACGTGCCATACAATCTGCTATGTATTCTTGTGTGCCTTTTTTCAGGAGCACTTCAAACATCAGACCAAATCATAAAACATCATTACATTTTTTTTACTGCATGAAACACCTGGAATATATTTTAGATGAATAGAGGATGTTTGATGTACAATATGAAGTATGAACAATAAAACATTGACTATGTACGAGTATGTGGACATCTCTCCTTTTTTACTTCCCAGACAGTGCATTGGGTAGCTTAAGTTGTGTGTCACATACGTGTTGCCTTGAGTAGAAGTACAGTTAGGTCCATAAATATTTGGACAGAGACAACATATTTCCAATTTTGGTTCTGTACATTACCACAATTAATTTTAAACTACTCAGAGGCATTTGATGTTCAGACTTTCAGCTCTAATTCAGTGGGTTGAACAAAATTATTGCATTAAAATGTGAGGAACTAAGGCATTTTTTAAAAACACAATCCCTTCATTTCAGGGGCTCAAAAGTAATTGGACAAATTCAATAATTGTAAATAAAATGTTTATTTCTAATACTTGGCTGAAAACTCTTTGTTGGCAATTACTGCCTGATGTCTTGAACTCATGGACATCACCAGATGCTGTTTCCTCCTTTTGAATGCTCTGCCAGGCCTTTACTGCAGCGATTTTCAGTTGCTGTTTGTTTGTGGGCCTTTCTGTCTGAGGTTTAGTCTTTAACCAGTGAAATACATGCTCAATTGGTTCGAGATCAGGTGACTCACTTGGCCATTCAAGAATATTGGCCGTCTCGAGTTTGTAGCAGAGTCCATCCACAAGCTCTGTGTTACATTAAACAAACGTCTCCATTTTGGAGCGTGTTTGTATCAATTTAATGTAAGTTTAAAGCATTTATAGTGATATATATATATATATATTTTTTTTTTAAGTAGTAATATATATTCAATAAATTATTTTAATATGCAAATTGGTTAGAAATTAACTTTAAATTTTGCTTACAATGTCACGCTTCTGCCACCCCTTTCATCAGACTGACACAAAAATTTCAAACTTGTCTTTTTCAATTTTTTTTAAAAATAATACTCATTTATTTACTCATGCAATGTGCAAAATAAACATTTAAAAAAGTAAATAAATTAGAGTATTTCTATACAAATGTTACAATTTAGATATCATTAAACAGTGCCTCTGCTGCCATAAAATATATACAGTATATTTGGGATGCTCCAGTCAGGGTTTTATGCTGGTGATTACGATCATCCACAACAGAAATTGTCCGATACTGATCATATGGATTCTTTAAAAAAAAAAAAAAATATGACGAGTGCTATTGGCCAGGGGTGCCGTATAACAGGGAAAAGTCCAAAGTTCACTGACTGCTAGGGGGACCAAAAAATAGATAATTACTAATAAAATTCCATTCTATTCCAAATTATAATTAGTCATTTATTAATTAAGGTGCGAGGAGGTTTTTTTTTTTTTACACAGAATTCCTGACTGCATCCCTGCTACTGGCTGTATAATATGAAAAGACTATATCACTCGTGAAAATTTGATGAATGAGACGCCTTCTTCAAGAAGACTTCGGCGAACACTTTGCCGATGAATTCAGTTGTTTTTCAGGTTATTTGTTTAGCCGTCTGACTGTCACACACATACTGGTAAGTCTTAGCCACATGGCTGCCATTTGATTATCACACGTGAGCCTCCAAAACTCGCCATAATCCGTCAAGTGTTGCTGCATGATAGTTTTCGTGGCACGGGTTAACAGTTAGGTACTACACGGGAGACATGATTGTTTTTGGTTTGAAGGAAAATGGGAGGACGAGACTTCCCAAGACCTTAGTTAGGGCAAGACTTAACACTGCACCAAAGGGTCGCTCCGGGCTGCAATAATGCTAGCCACATGTGATCAGCCTTTGTGATTGCCGCTGAGAGGCATCAATCGGCATTGAATTTATTTTATTTTTATTTTTTGTGAATGGAAATCATCTGATATTGATCAGTGGCCGATCGAGCTTAGCATCCCTAACATATGTACACATATTTGCACATAAACAGAAACAGAAGAAGCAATACCTTATTTTATTATGCAAATAGTTCAGAAAACAAGTTTTAATTGTTGCTTGCTATGTCAAGCTTTTGGTACCACTTTCAAAAGAATGACCCATATACATGCATGTGGTCTCTTTTCTCCAGGGGTCTCTAAGGGACACAGAGAAACATCTGGAAGAGCCAAAGGAGGGAGTTGAAAGACGGGACAGGAAAGAGGTGAAAAGAGGAGACAGAAACAGAGAAATGAAACTACATAGAAAATTGTGGCATTTTAGGTAAATTGAGATAAGGAATTACAAAATATAGCACAAGAAA
This sequence comes from Oostethus manadensis, assembly GCA_024372805.1. Taxonomy (NCBI): domain Eukaryota; kingdom Metazoa; phylum Chordata; class Actinopteri; order Syngnathiformes; family Syngnathidae; genus Oostethus; species Oostethus manadensis. The sequence continues at coordinate 680,287 of QODF01000086.1, forward strand.
GAAGGATCTAAGTAAAATGAAGAAAGGCATGACATAGTGCAGTCTGGAGCAAGTTTCACAAAGAAAAGGTGGAGCTTTTGTCCTCTAAAGTTCCCACTCTGAATATGGTGATCAAGCAAAAATAAACCTGAGTAATGAGAATTAGTCTAGTGTGGAAATTAACTATAAAAAAAGAGGGAGAGAATGAATAGGAAGCATCAAAATGGTACGCAGTAGAGCACAGACCTCCACCAAAGCTGAACACTCCAAAGCAGTCTGTCACTGCACCAGCTAGGCAGGCGTTAAATGTGCGTACAAATAGAGGCACTACGATGGTGTCATGTGATAAAACTGTGATAGTAAATGAAGATGCAAGTCAGGCTGGCTGTCAGTATGTAACAACACATGACATGTGGACAGGAGTGCAGTGATCAGTCAGGTTACCATAGGTCATGTCATGCATGATATGCTGCTATGCCTCAGAAATGAAAACATTTGTTCAGACAACAAGTACTAACCGTAATTCAATTGAGCTCAGGAAAAAAGTCATTTATAGGTTAATTGGCGACTCTAAATTGTCCATTAGAGTGTGAATGTCAGTGTGAATGGTTGTATGTCTGCCCTGCGATTGACTGGCGACCAGTCCAGGGTGTACCCTGCCTCCCGCCAAAAGTCAGCTGGGATAGGTTCCAGCATACGCAAGAAGCCTAATGAGGATAAGCGGTATAGAAAATAGATGGACAGTGCCATTAACACATTATTCTACCAAGTGCCTTTGCTCTCTTATTATTTGTTTCATTGGACAAGCTTTGCTGTTTCATGTGTTTTTGTGCCACTTCCAGTTTTCTGCTCTTGCTACATCCTACACCCCCTCTTAACATTTCTCTCTAAACAGGTATTCACTAGTTTGATCTGTTGTAAATCACATGTCATTAAATATAATGGTGGCATAAATAACACAACAAAGACATAGAGAACCACACTAGCTTGCAAATACATTTGGTGCATTATTCACTAACAAAGAATGGAAAAGGTAAAAAAAAAATCTTGCTTGACAAACTCTGCTAAATAAGACATAATCTCCTTCGTGGAGGTAAAAACTAGCAATTAAAAAGGATATAAGAGAAGAAAAAAGAGGTGGTCCAAAAATAGAGCCAGAGTGCAAGAACGTAAGCCTTGACAGCCTTGTCTGAATGACTAACATGTCTGTCACTGAGTTGCAAGGCATGGAGAGGGGAAAATGTGTGTTGCAGGTTGTATGTGAGTGTGAAAGACTGTAAGTGTGTGTGTGCGCCAAGCAGCATGTAGGGGTTCAGTGAAGCAGGCCGCCTGTGCTCCGTACCCTCATTCCGTCCGATTGCCATGATGACCCCATTAATCAGTCAGGCTGGCACAGAGCAGGGTTCCCAACCCAGCCTGAGATCAATACACACACACACACGCACACACACAGACCAAACTGAAGAATGTGAATTAAAAAAGACAAAAAAGGTGATGGTCATGATGACAATGTTGAATGTGACTGTGGCTAAAGTGCTCAAGTTCAAGCACTTACAATGTAAAAGTCATAATGATTTACAGGGGACTACATTCCTCCCGTTCTAAAAATTGCTTCATTTTGCGTTATATTTAGCTTAGTTCAAAAATCGTTTTATTTTTGTCAAGCTGCTGTCCATACCATGAAGTATTGTGCCTCCCACTTTAAAAACTGCTGCTATGAATTCCATTTATTGGTATGTACACTGTTTAATTTAACAAAGGCTGTGTGTACGTAAATATAGCTTTGTCATCTGAAATTATTTAGTAAAATACACTCAAAGGCTGCCAAAAATGGTTAGTTTTTTTGTTAAAGTCCAATGTTTACTCACAAACACCAATAATATCTTACGTTGTTTACCTTAGGCTCCAAGTGACGTAGTATGTTTGACACTGGATTATAGTATACAGTAGTAAACTGCTGTACTGTGATCTTGTTTACTTAAAACTTTTTCACTAATTGACACTTTTTTCGTGTACTCGCAAACAACAGCAGAGCGCTTACGCATCGAAGGTGGGTGTGTGACAAATGACCATCACCAATGTCAATGAGCCTGCCACACACACCCACCTAAACCCCCCACCCCTTACACACACATACCCCCACACAAACATGGAGTGTTCCATATCAATGAGAAGGTGAAAGGTCTCCATTTACATCTTGTATTAATTATGAGTGACAAGGCAAAGGTCACAGGGGGAGAAGAGGCCACACGTTTGGACAGAATATAGATCTATACTTGTACCTCTTCTTCTCCATTCACTCTCATTGCCTTGATCTATCACCCTGTCACACCCTGCCTCTTGTTCCTCCACTCTACTTTTACTTACTGTACAGTGCTACCCAAAAAATTAGAGAATCAAGTAAAAGTTGTTTATTTTGGCAATTTAACATAAAAGATGAAACCAACAAGTTTTACTGAGCCATTACATGCAAATTGACATATCTCAAGCAGTTCCTTGTTGTAACTTTGCTAATTAAGTTTTTTAGCTTATAGAAACCACAAACTCAGAAAATTTGAATGTTTTTTTAAGCCGCAAGACCTGATCAGTAAAATTCAAAGGAAAAAAACTTGAAATAGATTGATGTGCATATTATTTAGTTATATAATAGCTCAAATTCACCTTTTAAGTTGAATTGCAGAAATACAACAACCTTTTCAGGATATGTAGTACAGTATACACTGACATTTGTTACTACACATACACATACTCTTCTCCTTCTTTCCTCCTCTATTTACACTTTAATGGTTTATTTTAGCGGACAGCAGTACCAGTCTGTAAGCTTATCCTCATTAGGGTCGCGGGTATGCTGGAGCCTATTCCCAGCTGGCTTTGGGCGGGAGGCTGGGTACACCCTGGACACCCTGGACCAGTCAATCACAGGGCACATATAGACAAACAAACATTCACACTCACATTCATACCGATGGACAATTTAGAGTCCCCAATTAACCTCACATGCATGTTTTTGAAATATGGGAGGAAACCGGAGTACCCGGAGAAAACCCACACACAGGCACAGGGAGAACATGCAAACTCCACACAGAGATGCCCAACAGAGATTCGAACCCTGAACCTGCTGACTGTGAGGCCAATGTGCTACCCACTCATACACCGTGCGGCTGTATAATAGAATATTAAGTGCAATAATATATTTTTTTAAAAAGGGTTTTCAAATGATTAAACATGTCAAATGATTAAGCATGTTAATCAAATTAATCACAGTTTTCCAATGATTTAATCACGATTAATCACTATTTGCCACTACTGTAGTGTATGTGTGAAATATGCCAATTTTTGCTGTATTTTTTACGTCCCTCTCTCCGTTGTTCTCATTTGTGTTTTTGTTTCCTTGTTGTTTTTGCTAATGTGATTGTATTTTCCCAGGTCCTTGATGTTTTTGAGCAAGTAAGCACTCTGGCCTCTGGTCCTCCATTTAACCTGATGGAAATTTTGCAGTTGGCACTCTAAGTGCCTTGACTCTTCCCCTACTTTCTCATGTCACATGCTTTCTTGGAAATGCTAGCGTTGCGCTTTGTCGGATGCTCAATTGGGTAAACAATGTGTTCCTTTCAGCTTCTTTCCCTGCTTAGTTTGGGCAGTTTTGAAGTTCCAGCAGGTAAACTTAACGATTATGATGGGTGTGGTGTTGTTTCTGCCATACAGTGGGATGCAAGTATCGATAGTGTGAATGTCTATGTCCACCCCCTTTGAATGTAAAAGGTTGGCAATTTGTTGTTCTGCTGAAGCATCTGGTTCTGCTTTGTTTCCGACTGCCCTAGCATACGATCTGGGTTTATTTCAAAGCCACGTAAAAATAACATTGTTTGTGCATTCTGCTTCATTATCTTCTTTAGGAGCAGTGCTCAAGGGAGCATTATTACCCTGTAATACCTTGATTTTGTTGCATTGTTCTCCATTTTCCTCCCTCAGGTGTTTAACCTCGCCTTGAAGGCTGTTTTACAACTCTTTCTCAGTTCATGTCTTACATGTGCCACATTTTGTGCAGTGTTATACAACATTTTCTGCTGTAACCTGTTCATTTGCGCAATCAATATTCTTCCCCACAGGTCCCCACAGGTCAACGACTGAGATTTCTTGGACGACGTAAATATCGCCCACTTCTTGCTTCTCGGGGGGCCCTATTGGTGTTGGTGGTAGCATTCTTTACTCAAGCTCTCCGCACCTAAATCTTTTTTTCCTTCTCTGCATTGTTGCTAAACTAGGTTAGCGTATTAGGGCCACGTAAAAAAACAACAACTTACATTTCAAGAAAAGTCATAATTTTACGAAAAAAGGCATAATATTATGAGACTACAATTCTTAATTTTACGAGAAAAAACTTGTAATATGATGAGATTAAAAGTCGTAATTTTACGTGAAAAAAAGTTGCAATATTACCTTTGACCTTTGAAGGTCACACAGGTCCCCTGTGTTTATAGCTGTGTCGGGCAGCGGCTGTTAAGATGGAGTAATAAAATCATAAGATTTCGAGAATAAAGTCGTAAATTTACGACAATAACGTTGTACATTTACGAAAAAGCTCATAATATTATGAGTAAAGTTGTAACTACACAATATAGGCATTGCCTCAGACCGCTGTGAAACGGGGAGCCATATGCGGAGGGGGCGGGGTACTATAGAGTATCGGTGAGATGCTCATGCTAACCTCTTTGTGCCCAGCTGTTGTTTTTCTGTCCCGTTATAAATAAAAGCTTGTCCAAAGCCAAAGGAAAGTTTTCCTCCTTCCTTAAGATCTATTGTCTGTCTGACACATACAGTATGACACAATGACATGTAAAATTAATTTTTTTTTGGTAAGAATTACGACTTTTAATCTTGCAAATTTACTTTTTTTTCGTAAAATTAAAACTTTTTTCTTGCAAAATTATGACTTTTAATCTTGTAATATTACAACTTTTTTCTTGTAAAATTATGATTTTTAATCTCGTAAAATTCCGATTTACAAAAAAAAGTCGTGTCGCTGTCATACATGTCAGAGGAAAAACATAGCATAGTTCCTCAGGATGGAGGGAAACTTTCCTCTGGCTTTAGGAAAGCTTTTATTCATAATGGGACAGCAAAAAACAGGGATGATAACATGGGTTATCATAATATCACCGATACTCGATCCCCACCCCCTTAACATACAGCTCACCAAGATTCCTCTCATAAAAGTAGCTCTTTTTTTTATATTGATATCGGATATTTTGATGAGTTTGTACTTCTCATCAGTCAGTGTTGAAGTCAGAGATGTCAGCACATCTTTCTGGTTTTGTGTTCACAGTCCATGGTCAAGAAGATGCCAAAATAGTTAAAAATTTTGTTATCAAAGGCGGCGCCCTGGTCATTAATGTCCTTTCTGGTCAACATGAAGCGACGTATCAAAATCTGCTGTCATAACAGATATGTGGCTTGATGATATGCATTACGGTAAACATTTTTGGCGTAGTTAAAGAAATAAATAAATAAGTGTTAACGTGCTATTTTGGCCCTAAAAATACAAAAAAATAAAAATTGCAAAGAACTACACCAAATTGTATATAAATGCATATCAATTTTGAAAATTTCGGTCATTATTTTATTTAAAAACAATAACATACAGCTAGAAATCCCAGTTTTACATATTTATGTTTTGTTTCACTGTTTGGAGTGCAGTGACCCATCCGACTTTGTTCAACATTCCTTGAACGCTTCATAGTTTTGTGTGAGTGCTTACTTTCTTCCATGTTGCAAACATACAATATATTGGTCTGATATCAATATTAAACAATATTCAAGGGTGCAATATTGGTATCGCTATCAAATCAAAAGTAAAAAACTATATCGGGACACCCCTACTGATTTATTCTACTAATGCATCCCCATCACACTTATACAGAATAAGCAAAACTAAGCAGTACCAACCAGAATTAAACATTTCCCAAGTACATACCACATTCGGGAGAGCATTACTACTTTGTAAGAATGACGTTCGAATACTTAGGTTACGTTTCAAACCTGTCTCAAATCATTGTTGCACATTCAAACAGAATGTGTTGGAAACAGTACAAATACTAAGAATACTGTTATAATGTAGTCAGAAAGTTTGCAAAGCACTTAGAACGCCCAACGAGTGTCATTTGATTGCTGTACCAAGTCTGGTTGGAAGGTGCAGCATCATCAGTTATAGGTTCTGGCTCTTCATGTGCTTTTTGGGTTGCAGCACCTTGGCTCTGTCCACGCCAACGGCCGGTGGTAGACTTCCTCACCTTGACTCCTTTTTTTCCTCGGAGGCAGGACTGGTTGTGAAAAGGCCGATGCTTCAATAGTGAGTGACGTTTTAGCGTCAGCTCACTGCGTTTTTATGTGATTATATGGTATTCCAAATTACATCCAGAGTCATTCAAGAGACAATTGGGACATTTTGACAGCATTTGTATATTCCATCTAAATTATTCTAATATCAAAATATATTCCAGCAGCATTTGTGATGCATTCAAACAAATTTTTTGAAGTGGCTTGCTATTTTGGTTCTACCTTGAATGCGAACACAGTGTTTGGAATGCTGGTAGAATTTCATAAGAATATTTAGAATGCAGTCAGAGGGCATTTAGACTACTTTTCAAATGTCATTTAATATTTTTCCACTTTGAATGCACCTCAAAAATTTTTATCATGAGCAAAACATTTGGGCCAATGGACTAAGAATTTTTAGAATTTACTTTGATTATCTAGGAATAAACCAGAAGACTTAATTCTGATGGCATTCCAGCTCACTCCGCCTATAGTGTGACTAGGGTTTAAACTACAATAACAAAAAAAACACACATATTTCTAAATGGAGCATTATTACCTCTGTATCCAGGCAAAATGTATTTTGACCATATACTGACTTTATACAAAAGCATTAGTGTGCATGTACTGTGTATGCTTGGACCTTTACCTCCACAGTAAGTGCAATGACTGCATGTGAGTTGAGTGTCGGGTCCAGCTGGTGCTTCCTGTAAAGTAGTTTATAATTCGAAATGAGACCGTTGGGCTGTTTTGGTTCACTCCATTTCAGATGAACAGAGTATGGACCTGTGTAGGACATGCATAAATATTACTATTTACATGCAAAGCAAAAACTCTTTTCTGTGTTCAACTGTATTCAAGTGACGCACCAGTGGGTGTGGCAGTGGGAGGTGCCATATATTTTGGTACGGCTGACAGTGTCCGGGCTAGCGTCCTGTGACTCAGAGTTGAGCCTTTAGAGTTATAAGCTTGAACCCTGTACCAGTAGGAGGTGAAGGGCTGCAAGGAAGGGCTTGCATCAAAAAACTCTAGTGGTCCACTAGACCAGATGAACACCAGCAGTTCCTCCTCTGTTTCCACTGGGGACCTTGGGAAAGAAATCACTAAATTACACAGTGACTAATGTTCTCATTTTTTACTGCACTAAATCAAGTCATATTATGTGAGGATGTTAATTTATGTGACTGATTGTGATTTATGTATAGTGGTGTTAAATAGTGTTTCCCACCTTCATGATTTCTTACTTTTTTGTCACACTTAAAAGAAAACAAAATGCACTTTAAAATGAAATGTGTTATTACTAATCAATGACAACACAGATGAACACAAAATGCAGTTTTAAATGATATGTTTTATTACTAAGGGAAAAAAATCCAAACCTACATGGCCCTGATAGCCTAACCCACCTATAACTGATTGGGCCACCCAGCAAAAACTGCAATCAAGCGTTTGCCATAACTTTCTTTTGCAGCGCTGTGGAGGAATTTTGGCCCACTCATCTTTGTAAAATTGTTGCCACTTTAAAAGGTTTCCCAGCACGAACTGTCTTTTTATGGTCATGCCACAGCATTTCTGGAGTATTCAGGTCAGGACTTTTACTAGGCCATTGAAAAGTCATCATTTTGTATTTCTTCAGCCATTCGGAGGTGGACTTGCTGGTGCGTTTTGGATTATTGTCCTGCTGCAGAACCCAGGGTCGTTTCATCTTGAGGTCACAAACAGATGGCTGGACATTCTTCTTCAGGATTTTTTGGTCGACAGCAGAATTCCTGGTTCACAGCAAGTCTGCAGCAGCAAAACAGCCCCAGACCATAACAGAACCACCACAGTATTTTTACTGTTTATGTTCTTTTACGCCAGATGTAATGGGACACAGTCCTTCCAAAAATACCCCAGAGTATTGTCCCAAAGGTCTTGGGCATCATCAAGTTTTCTAGCAAAACTAAGACAAGCCTTAATGTTTGTTGAGTTCTTTAGAATTTTCACCAGCCTGAACTTTAAAACGCAAAGAAGATCAGAGAGAATGCCATTTCAACCCAAGTAGATTTTCTTGAGTTTTACTTCACACTTGTATTTACAGAAGTTCAAAATTACTACTTATTACTAAATACCTGCTGCGGCATGGCTCAGCACGGAGGTTGTCACTAAGTGAGTATTCGGCGCTATCAGGTGACTGACGTACCATACTGGGCCTTTCCAGTTCTTTGGAGTCTTGTCACTGAGTCTTGCGGTGGCTCCCCGTTCGAACATATCATGTACAGGTTTACCTTGACTTACGAGTTTAATTCGTTCCACACCTAGCTCGTAACTCGATTTACTCGTATGTCAGAACAATTTTTCTCCTAAGCGATAATGAAAATGCCATTAATTGGTTCTAGTGCCCTCAAAAAAAACCAAAACGTTTTCTTAAGTGTACTTTACCTTGAAGAGCAGATGGAGAGGTTGGAGGAGGTGTAGGAGAGTGGTGGAGGAAGTGGGAGGGAGATTTGGTATTTGTACGATACAGTACATAATTCTATCCACAGATGCATTTTCTACACTGCTTATCCTCACTAGGGTCGCAAACAAAAACAACACTGTGCGGCGCTATTGTTGTTTCCGTGTTTGCAGTTTTAGCGCATGCGTGTTTGTAAAGGGGTGGAGCTATGACGCGAGTGGGGGAGGCCGTAACTATGGAGCTATGGAGACGCTAACGACGTCTTCAATTTTTTCCACTCTGGGACTCGGTTTCAAAAGTGTTCATTTACAGACCCTGAAAAAGGAGGCTTCATATGGATGATGCACGAGTTTAATAAAGTAATTGTGCGTTTAAGCTTTGGATCGTCTTCGTCTGGAAGGAGCTTTAATAGATGTTTGTACGCTCACATCAAAGCTTGAATTCTAAAGCAAAAGTTTGTCGGCATAACGGCTCGTATGTCGGAAAACTAAATTAATGCGCTTGTAAGTCAAGGTACCACTGTACTTGCATTTTCATAATCTTGCTTCCAGTAAGGTTATTTCTTCAATGGCTTTTCCGTCCTCAAGAATGTTGTGTTCACAGCGTTTTTATTTTTTGGTCGGGGAGTTGTGTCTTTGATCCACGGTTTTTTCACATGGCAGTTTGCGTCAACATGTTTGATGATGGGTAGACGAGTTGCTTTAATCTTTATGACCTGAGTTGTAGGGGGTTGTATGTGCACTGGCGTTTCTTCCGCCGCTGGTGTCCCCATCACCTGCAACGTGTAACAGACATCTTGTGCTCCAGTTGACTTCTGATTTCTCTGACAGTTCTGGCCCTTGCTTGGAGATCTTTCATCTCATCTTGGGATACCCACATTTCACTCATGGAAATGGCCTGCCATGCTTCCGCAACCTGTTCTATTGAGCGCGTCCAGGTGGGCTCTAAAGCCATCTAGACTCGTTAGTCGGGTATAGCCGTTAGAACAATGTTGCGGTCCTCTTCAGCCCTCCTCATTGCAGATATAAGACTTCCATATTTCTTTCCAAAAGGTATTCCTGGGCAAACCCGGATTGTTTGTGTTTCTGTGTATATTGTGTTGATCTCCTCTATTCTTGAGTGAGTGCTGTGTTTTCCTTTTCATAAGCTGTCTCAGCTTCGAGGAGAGCCTGGTCCTTGAATTCTCTTTTCCTTCTATTACGTTACACTGGTCCCAATAGAGTCTGTTAATCTCCCCTTGAATGTTGTTTTTTGTCTGCCTGTCTGTAAATATAATTAACTCGCCTTGTGAAGGAGTCTTTAGCAGTAGCCCACTGCTTCTTGAGTTTCTTTTGGTTCTGAAGGTGGATTCTCCATTTTACTGGGACAAATTATCTTTTTGTTCAGCGGTGGTTTTCATCTTGGAACTCCACGCCATGCAGGCTGTTTTTGCCCAGCGTCTTTCTTATGATGTAGTCATGAACCCTGACCTTAACTGACGCAAGTAAGTCCTGCAGTTCTTTGGATGTTTTTGTGGGTCTTTTGTGACCACTTGGATCAGTCGTTGCTTGTGGTAATTTCGGTTGTTTGGCCACTCCTGGGAAGATTCACCACTGTTCCATGGTTTGCAATCCGTTGATATGGCTCTCACTGTGGTTCGCTGGAGTCCCAAAGCGTTAGAAATGGCTTTATAGACATGTAGGTTTGGATTTTTTTCTCCCTTATTAATAAATGGTCTCATTTAAAAACTGAGTTTTGTGTTCCGTTGTTTTGTCATTGACTAATATTTAAAATTGTTGATGATCTGAAACATTTAAGTGTGACAATCAAACAAAACAAAAGAAAACTAAATCAGGAAGAGGGCAAACACTTTTATACACCATTGTATGTACCGTAATTTTGGGTATATAAGACGCAAAGGTGTTTAAGCCGCACCCACTAAATTTAGAGAGAAAAAGTGAATTGAAAAAGTGGACTACAAGCCACACATGTCCACCTCATAAAATGGCAAACAGTATTCTGGCACGAGCTCTTTATTTTGACAGGAGTCAATCATGAGCTAAAATGAAACAGGTTTATCAACCCATCGGAAATTGGAGGAGGTGTTATCTTAGATACAAGGCTAAAGTCACCACACACAAACTAAACACTCAGATAGCAGCTAAAAAATATACAGGCCGAGTACTAATACGATTTTAAAATAACTATTTTAACTTCTTCCCATGCTGCCACTGTCCACCTGAGAAAGCTCTTTACCAAAGAAAGAGCTAACGTTTCCTCGCTAACTCGCTCGCAGAACTGTATTTAAATAATTAGAAGTAGTTCTGTAAAGTGTGTATAAAAAAGTAGTGGCTTATACTATGAAAATTACAGTAAATGTATAATTTACATGTCATGTTCCCTGTGACAGGTTAGACATTGTACTAGGGTGTAACGGTTCACATGGATGTATTGAACCGTTTTGGTTTTGCATGTTCGGTTCGGTCCACTTGCATACCGTTTTGGTTATAATTTATGCTATTTTTCTCATTAAATGTATTACTAGAGTGATCTAAGTGCTCGGCGCGGAACAAAAGTCCTTGCCGAGTTTCCACATAGACGCCTCTAAGTGTCTACTGACTGATGGGGAGGAACGCTGGTAGCTCAATCATAGCAAATGCCAGCGAGAAGGCTGAGCTGGAAGACCCTCCCATTTCACTACGGTCTCCTGTTTGGGAACACTTTGGCTTCCCTGGTAAAATTACGGATGGACAAAGGCAAGTGGATGAATCCAAAGTTGTGTTTTGACGTTGCTGCAGGAAACTTGTCTAACATGTTAGCGCACTTAAAACGGTATCATCTGGCAGTTAATGTTGCAAGAAAGAAAAGCAGCTTAGTGCAAACACTGACAGCTTCAGCTCACTACTTCTGTTGCTAGTGAGTGGGTTTTCTCCACTGCTGCAGATATTGTCCCTGCAACCACTCTGCTTTCTGCAGTAAATGTGAATAAGTTCATTTTTTTAGCCCAAAACTTGAGCAGTTACATTTGTCATATTCAAGCTGTTGCTGCTAAGTGTTCAACGTTTACAGTTTTAACTTGTTAATTTATAATTTTATACATAATTTTTTTTAATGCAACACTTTATTTCGTTATTGTTTTTCTATTTAAAAAAGTCAGTCTGAGTTATTTGAAATATCACCAAAATGGTTGCTTTTATTTATTTAAAAATATATACTATTGTATTTTTTATATATATAAAAGCACATGAAGTCATTTTTTCTGCCTTTTTTGTACCGAAAACTAACCAAACCGAGCACCTTAAGAAACTGAACCGACCGTAGTGTACCGTTACACCCTTACATTGAACCTCGTATTAATGTTTCCACAATGATTTTTAGTTTCTGACTCGTTTCGTACCTTCATTTACTGTTTTTCTTTGTAGGTGTCAACTTTACTTTCTCTTCAGAGCACTTTCAGCACACCTGAGTTTATTTTGGCAATTAGCTTATTAGTTAATTCGTTATTAATTGGTGTTCTCCTGCTAGTTGCCAAATCATTTTCTTTTCAAGTGTCCACACTTGTTTGTTTATTTTGCAAGGACTTCACTACCGGCATGTTACATTCTGCCTGTATCGTTGTAAGCAGTAGTCTGAGCTCCATAGCCAGCCCAGTATTCCTCTTTTTTAATTTTTACCCAAACCAGTTTGCTTCTTGGAAGCTATCCCTGCTTTTCGCTTTAATAAAAAACTCAATTGACTGCACCTGCTGCCAGGTAACATTACTTGCTATAACAGCAATTTTCTAAACAAAGAAGAATACACAATACCTATGTAAAATTCACTGAACTCCAAAGTCCAAGTCTGTGTTAGTAAACGCGTGGACATGTGAGCGTGTGTGTGGGAAAAATATTGCCTTTATTGCTAGTCCCTGTTTGCCTGAGTCTTGTACTGCCAGGTGTGTCACAGTGTGTATGTATACTTTTATGGTAATGTGTGTTTCCTAAAGACTTAAAGGGCTTAGACCCGTCTGACCCTGCATACAGATCACACACACTTTGGTCAACAAGCATCCCACGACCTTCAGCGTGACTTAAAAACACAGGAGCAGCACATGCTCTGCTTGAAGACATATCACCAAAACCTTTGAGCCAATCTGCACTATATGCATGCATTTGTGGAGAAGACACTTGTATAATGATAACAATAAACACTACAAGTTGTAACAGAAATACAAAAGTCAATGCATGTATTGCATTCGGGTATGTTACCTGTATATATGGTAGGAGGTGATGAGGCCATTGGTTTTTTCGGGGGGAGACCAGTGGATTTCTAAGACACCGGGACCAGTTGCTTTTACTGACGGTGGTGTTAGACCTTCTGGTGCAGCTTCTAAAGTCTGAACATAAATACCCTTTCCTATGCCACACCCCCCTACAAGGGACACAACAGGAGAGACTGGTCACATTTCTTAAATGGTCACACCTGTCATCCAAATAGATTTTTCTTCATATTGTACTTGTTTATAAAGTAATAAAAAAAAGTGTTTTATTGTTTACCATTAACACTGTTAAAGAAGATTACACTTGTATGACAATTAAGAACAATAGTCACATGTGCGAGTTGCATCTGACAAGTATTTTGTTTTTTGTGTTGTCCATCATCATTAATATTAAAAATTTGTAGGTTTTTTCATGTTGTAATATTAACAGTGCATCAATCATTTTTATACTTTTGTGCTGATATTGTGAAAATGCAAAAACACTGTTTGAGCCAACATATGTCGGCAATAGCTTTTATTTTTATGGCTCCAGATCACCTGTGAACCTAATGAGGACAAGTGATACAGAAAATGGATAAATAAATTGAATCCTAAATTTCCAATTGTAAAGATTTTGAAACTTTATTGGTTCCACTGTAAAGAGGGTTCTAACTGTTGAGGTTGTTGCCTAAAAATTTATTTATTCTGTGGTGGCTGTGCCATTATAAATGGCAAAATAAATTCGCACTTGAGGCTTGTAGATGACACAAAAATGCAGTTGGCATCTTACCAGTCTGACAGGCCTGCACTCGGACATGGTAGGTGGTGAAAGGCTCTAGACCTTTCACAGTCAGGTTCAGGTGATGGCCTACAGGATGCATTACAGCATTCTCACTTTCTGGATTCAACAATATGTTGTAATGTACAGGCTGGCTGATGTTGAACTGGGCTGTGGGAAAGACAAGAGGCAAGAGGATTACTAGGCTGCAGTAGATTTTAGGAGTTCCAGAAGTATTTGGACAATGACATGAGTGACATAAGAAGAGGTTTTGATATGGTTACTCTTCATTATTAGAATAATAATATTTACAAAGTAAGATGCCAGTTCATGTATTAGTCCACATTGAATACAGTGGTGTGAAAAACTATTTGTCCCCCCTTCCTGACTTTTTATTCTTTTGCTTTTGTCACACAAAATTTTTCTGATCATCAAACACATTTTAACATTAGTCAAAGACAACACAAGTAAACACAAAATGCAGTTTTTAAATGAATGTTTTTATTATTTAGGGAGAAAAAAAATCCAAACCCACATAACCTTGTGTGAAAAAGTAATTGCCCCTGCACCTAATAACTGGTTGGGCCACCCTTAGCAGCAATAACTGCAATCAAACGTTTGCAATAACTTGCAACACGTCTTTTACAGCGCTCTGGAGGAATTTTGGCCCACTCATCTTTGCAGAATTGTTGTAATTCAGCTTTATTTGAGGGTTTTCTAGCATGAACCGCCTTCTTAAGGTCATGCCACAGCATCTCAATGGGATTCAGGTCAGGACTTTGACTAGGCCACTCCAAAGTCTTCATTTTGTTTTACTTCAGCCATTCAGAGGTGGATTTGCTGGTGTGTTTTGGGTCATTGTCCTGCTGCAGCACCCAAGGATCGCTTTAGCTTGAGTTGACGAACAGATGGCCGGACATTCTCCTGCAGGATTTTTTGGTAGACAGTAGAATTTATGCTTCCATCTATCACAGCAAGCCTTCCAGGTCCTGAAGCAGCAAAACAACCCCAGACCATCACACTACCACCACCAAATTTTACTGTTGGTATGACGTTCTTTTTATGTATTGCTGTGTTACTTTTACGCCAGATGTAACGAGACACGCACCTTCCAAAAAGTTCAACTTTTGTCAGTCCATAAGATCTTTTCCCAAAAGTCTTGGCAGTCATCATTTTGTGTTCAATTATGTTATCTTTGACTAATAGTTAACTATTTTTTTATGAGCAGAAACATTTAAGCGTGAAGAAAAGTCAGGAAGGGGGAAACTAGTTTTTCACAGCACTGTATATAGTCCGTAATGTCTATTTTGGCCGTACAAAAGTGTAATATTTTGACCTCAAAACAAAAAAAAAACACACAAATGTATACAGAACACCCCAGCCCCCAACACACACACACACACACTTAGACTGTTAATATTCTCTGTGGAGATTTTTCCATAATTCAGCCCAACTGTATTGTGATGGGTTATTCAACATTCATGAACTGGATATATTTGAGAACGAAATGATTACTGGACAAATGAAAGACTTCAATTATTCACCCCCCCCCCAACTTACATATGCACGCACACACACACACGCACACACGCACACACACACACGGAGAAATGTACACAACACCCTCACTTTTGACTATGGCAAAGTGAACTTTCAATATCACACACACAGGGATATTTATGAGTAAGCCATCCCCTCCCTTCCCTACATAAGTTTGCCTGGCGCTGTGATTTTCAAGTTTTGTTGTGTACTTCACAGCCAAAAACATAACCACACACCTCTTTCTTACACTTGTACACAAGCAACACCACTAAATGGTTGAATTTATTCTAAAAGGTACTGTCAGTGTCATTTTAATAGTCATACGTCAGTGCTGTGGCCATCACTGTATGCATATGAAGACGCAAACACACGTGTATGTATGTACACACAGGCAGACACACCCTCAGTGAGAGACACACACATACACACACTCACACCAGTCAAAGACACTCCAGATTCTGGGCTCAGGGAGTTAACCAAGCGTGAGAACCCAGACGATATTTCCTCACCTTTAAAATCAAACCATAATGACAATAGAATAGACCTGCCTATGGAAATATCCCCACATTGATGTGCCCACACACACACACACGCACACAAACACACACACATCTACACAAGAAATAAACCCAAGCAAAACATCACACAACCCACGTGTGCAACAAAGCAAAGTGTCTTTGCTGGTTGGCCCCATAAGCAGCTTCCGAGATAGGAAATCATGCTAATGAGAGCGTAATAGTCGGCGATAGATGGGTTAGGGCAGACAATCACTGGCCCATAAGCATGAAACTCAGTCCTGAGTGTTTGCTACTGAGTGGGGGTGTGTATGTGTGTGCGCTTGCGTGAACAGGTCCAGAAAGGCCAGAAGGTGACTAGTAAACTACTTTCGGGATTTTGTTTGGGTTTGACCCCAGTGAGATGTGATTCAAAGGGTGAAGATTGTGTGCTGGGTTCAATGCTGCCCCTCTGTGCAAAAGATTATAAATATCCTCAAAGAGTTCATCTTTTAAAGTCATTAGACTAAAACTGTCATTAAAAGACAAATATTAATGTTGTAGTTAATTATACCATTAGACACCATGACAATGATGACTAATCTGCATGTCATTTTGATAAAGACGCTGTGAAAATGACCATCCATCTGTTTGCACTGCTACTCACCAGGAGTGGTCCAGACCAAGGATATGGAGTGGGGGGCTGTGACTGTCACATTGTGTGGAGCTGGGATCCCAGTGGGGCATGAGGCTGGTGTTTTTATTGTATATTTGTCACTCAGACCAACCCCGCCGCCTGTGGTGGCCTCCAGTTCATAAACATACCTAAAGAGGTGATACAGTTATAAACAGGTATATTCAAATTGACCAAAATAAGCATACACAAAAACACTTACTTATGTACATAAAGGGCATGTCACATTATTGATGTGAATTGTTTTGTTTTGCTGATCGCATCGTGATCTCATCTAAAAAAAAAAACTGTGGCTTATTCCATTGGGGAGTTCCTCACAGTCATGTATTTGAACCATTTCTTCTAAAATTGTAAACATTTATTATGGTCAACTGTTCAATCACTGAGATATTGATCATGCTCAGAGTGTATTCTTTGACATAATGAATAATTTCAGTGAACTACAATGGTACAGAAAATTATCACATCACATGAGACTACAGCTCATCTAAATGATTAAGTAGACAAATGTATGTGCTTTTTCTTTGGCTTTTAGTAGAGGTATCACGAGATCTTGTGCAGTGAGATCAAATCAGATTAAATTGTGACTATATTTCTCATTTAAGAAACAAGCTATTTTCTCGAAACATGTAAAAATGTGGTACATGTACGCGGTACATTTGACCTACTGTATATTATCACATATCTATAAATTATTACCAACAGAAGGTCAATGAAGTGTATTTTCCTAAAAAAAATCCCTATTTAATAAAAAATAATATAAATTAAATTAAATTTAAAACAAACCAAGAAATATGCAGGAAATATATAATACATAACATCAGAAATCAGAAATCGGAAAAACTTTATTGCCATTGTAAGTGAACAATTTACAAACCAGGAACTTTCTTTGGCGACTCAGTGCGACGTAGAATTCTAAGTAAACATAGAGCATTAAATAAACATAGAACTAACACTTACTAAACATAGAACCCTGAGTAGAAAATTGAAATTGAAACCACTGATAAGTAAAGGCATGAGGGTGTTTTTAGTGCAGGTATAATAAGGTGCCAAAAATACTGGTTATAAAGTGACCATAGTGCAAATGTTATAAAGTGTTTATGAGTTCAACAGCAGCAGGAAATAAACTGTTCTTGTGGTGACAGGTTCTGGTCCAAATGGACCGTAACCTTCTGCCAGAGGGGAGTGGCTCAAATAGTCCATGTCCAGGGTGGGAAGAGTCAGCAAGTATCCGGCCTGCTCGCCCCTGAGTTCTGGAGACGTACAGGTCCTGGAGAGATGGAAGGCTGCACCCGATCACTTTCTCAGCAGAGCGCACGATGCGCTGCAGTCTGTGTTTGTCCCTGGCAGTGGCCCCAGCGAACCACACTGCTATGGAGGAGGTGAGGATGGACTCAATAATGGCCGTGTAGATTTGCACCATCGTCTGGACAGGCAGCTTGGCTTTCCTCAGCTGCCTCAGGAAGTACATCCTCTGCTGAGCCTTCTTGATGAGGGAGCTGATGGTCTGCTCCCACTTGAGGTCGTGGGTGATGTTAGTGCCCAGGAAGCGGAAGAAGTCTACAGTTGTGATGGGGGAGTCTATCAAGACGAGGGGAGGCAGGGGGGCTTTGACTTTCCTGAAGTCCACGATTATCTCCACTGTCTTCTGAGCATTGAGCCCCAGGTTGTTGCAGCTGCACCAGGACACCAGCCAGGCCACCTCCTTCCTGTAAGCAGACTCATCACCGTCTGAGATGAGCCCGATGAGGGTGGTGTCATCCGCGAACTTAATCAGTTTCACCGAGTCGTGGTCGGAGGTGCAGCTGTTGGTGTACAGGGAGAAAAGCAGGGGGGAAAGTACACAGCCCTGTGGGGATCCTGTGCTGATAGTCCGAGTGTCCGAGACATTCTTCCCCAGCCGCACGCGCTGCCTCCGGTCCGTCAGGAAGTCAGTGATAGCACGTTGAGCTGGGCGAGCTTGTCCTGGAGCAGAGCAGGGAGGATGGTGTTGAATGCAGAGCTGAAGTCCACAAACAGGATCCTGGCGTAGGTTCCTGGGGAGTCCAGATGCTGCAGGATGTAGTGGAGGGCCAGTTTGATGGCGTCATCTATAGACCGGTTGGCTCTGTAGGTGAACTGCAGAGGGTCCAGGAGGGGGGAGGTAAAGGACTTGAGATGAGGCAGAACCAGGCGCTCAAATGACTTCATGAGCACAGATGTCAGTGCCACAGGTCTGTAGTTGTGGAGTCCAGTGATCCTGGGCTTCTTGGGGACGGGAACAATGGTGGACAGCTTGAAGTAGGCTGGGACATGGCATGACTCCAAGGAAATATTGAAGATGTCCGTGAAGACAGGCGCCAGTTCTACCCCACAGTGTCTCAGGGTGTTTAGACAGACAGACAACATGTCTTGTCTGTTAAGTGATGGAGCACTAAGTCGGCTTGGTCTTTTATGCAGGCTTAAAATAAGCACCTGTATTTTAACTCCGGCCAAACACACCTCAGTCAGTTTGCTTTAAATTGTTATAAACGTAGTTGCAAATTTAGGACCCGCACTAGATGCTTTTGCTTTTTTTAAAGAATTTTTAAGAACAAGGGAGATGTGCAGAGTTGTGGCAAATACAGAGGAATAAAGCTGATGAGCCATACAATGAAGTTATGGGAAAGAGTAGTTGAAGCTAGACTAAGGGCAAACGTGAGCATTTGTGAGCAGCAGTATGGTTTTATGCCAAAAAAAGAGTACAACAGATGCAGTATTTGCTTTGAGGATGTTGATTGAGAAGTACAGGGAAGGTCAGAGGGAGCTGCATTGTGTTTTTGTAGATCTGGAGAAAGCTTATGACAGGGTGCCCAGAGAGGAACTGTGGTATTGTATGAGGAAGTCTGGAGTGGCAGAGAAGTATGTTAGAGCGGTGCAGGACATGTACGAGGACTGTAAGACAGTAGTGAGGTGTGCTGCAGGTGTGACAGAGGAGTTCCGAGTGAAGGTGGGACTCCATCAGGGATCAGCTCTGAGCCCCTTCTTGTTTGCTATGGTGATGGACAGGCTGACGGACGAGGTTAGACAGGAATCTCCATGGACTATGATGTTTGCAGATGACATTGTGATATGTAGTGAGAGCAGGGAACAGGTGGAGGAGAAGCTTGAGGGGTGGAGGTTTGCCCTGGAAAGGAGAGGAATGAAGGTCAGCCGCAGCAAGACGGAGTACATGTGTGTAAATGAGAGGGACCCAAGTGGAAGAGTGAGGTTACAGGGAGAAGAGATAAAGAAGGTGGAGGATTTTAAGTACTTAGGGTCAACAGTCCAGAGCAATGGAGAGTGTGGAAAAGAGGTGAAAAAGCGTGTGCAGGCAGGCTGGAATGGGTGGAGAAAAGTGTCGGGTGTGATGTGTGATAGAAGAGTTTCAGCTAAAATGAAAGGAAAGGTGTACAAAACTGTGGTGAGACCAGCGATGTTGTTTGGTTTAGAGACAGTGCCGCTGAGGAAAAGACAGGAGGCAGAGCTGGAGGTAGCAGAGATGAAGATGCTGAGGTTCTCTTTGGGTGTGACCAGGATGGACAGGATCAGGAATGAGCACATCAGAGGGACACCACATGTTAGAGGTTTTGGAGATAAAGTCAGAGAGGCCAGACTGAGATGGTTCGGACATGTCCAGAGGAGAGATAGTGAATATATTGGTAGAAGGATGCTGGGTTTTGAATTGCCAGACAGGAGGCCTAGAGGAAGACCAAAGAGGAGGTTTATGGATGTAGTGAAAAAGGACACGAAGGTAGTTGGCGCAAGAGAAGAGGATACAGAAGAGTTAGATGGAGGCAGTTGATTTGCTGTGGCGACCCCTAACGGGATAAGCCGAAAGGAAAAGAAGAAGACTAGATGCTTTTGCTTGTACTTAAAATTGAAAATCTCGTCTCGACTCGTTTTCGCCGACCCAATCTCATGTACCGCCTCATCTCGTGAACTGAGTGTGTCACCCCTAATTAGGGGTGTGACACCCCTAATAATTACACGTCAATATTTATTTCCACTCTAACAACTAATATTGTCTGTATTTGTTATTTTCTTATGAAGCATGGAAGCTCCCTAAAGCGACATCAATAAAGCATTACTTGCTACTAGAATTATTATTTATACATCTCTGTCCTCATCATCCACATGCATTCTCCACACTTTTCCATCAGTCCCGCCCGCTTCTCCTGACATGCTTGCTACCTCTCCCAGCCATGACATCATAAGATAGATTCTCCTTTTAAAAGCCTACATTAGCTGTGTAAGTGGGCTGCTATTTAACATTAAAAGCCTTTAATTTGCTATAAACTCGGGCACACGTGCATTAATAGGTGGTCTTAGTTATTGTTCCTGGGCTGAGTGTTTTAAACAGGAGGCCATTAGCACCTTGATGGTGGGTTAGAAGACAGTCAGGAAAAAAAGGTACGAAAGCCACTTGCAAGTACATAAAAACATGAAAAAATAGACTTTACTAGATGGGAAGGACAAGGAAAGAAAAAAAAGACAAATTAATGAAGCGGTGGATTTATTGGAACACTTTATCATAGAGAGACATTTCCTTAAACTTAAACTCCACCATGGGATGTCCAAACAAGATGATGATGATGCGTGTGTGTGTGATTTAGATCCGTTTCCCTGCGGCTGTGCGTGTGTCCCCTATGGGTCCAACCACAGGGAATAGGTTAATTCTCTCGTCATCTTAGACACTTCCTGGTGTGCCGAAGCAAAGTGACAGCTAATCAACATTGTCATAAATAATCAATGCCCACTTGGAGCTGTCTTGAGTACACACACGCACAAAGTCATTCCTAGACACACACACCTACAGGGGGGAAAACACACGCCATATAGATAATGGGACCAGTGCTCCCTGTGTAATTCTCACTTGCAGGGCTAAATTGGGAAAAGAAGGAGAACAGGAATGAGGTGAGAGGGTAAGGATGGCAAGGGAGGAAGTGGATATTTTAAAAAGGGGGAAAGAAGCAAAGGGGGTCGGGACAGGGATGCCTTCTGGCAGACAGTAAGGAATTAAGGAAAATTAAATGTCACACACACATACCAGCATAGCCCTTATATTCTTTATCTATGTTAAGGTGGTGTCTGCTTTGATTTTGCACACTTTATTTTATACACTATCTATCTACCTACCTACCTATATATTTATCTATCTGTCTAGATCAGATCTTAAAACACTGGGATGAAGAGAACTTAGAAGACAGGTGTGGAACATTTTTCACCCCCCTATAATTAAAACAGCAAATCAACTCTAAAAAAGGCATTGATTAGCAGAGGTTAAATGAAAATGAACAAATACATGAAATCTACGCTCCACTGCTGTCTGCAAGCAAGAGACAGATCAGATTTGTGATTTCAATGTGTGGGAGTGTGCATTATTGCTATGTCAAATATTTGTTCATTAAATGACACAAACAGACATATAGTGAGTACAGTCCTCAGAGGGAGACATGCATGGACGGATAGTGGAGCCTTTAAAGCAGGGTCACCCCCATACCGCACATGCACATCTGGAATTGGATTAATTACAGTGCAGTGTACTATTGTGGCTCTGTTTGCGCTCATGCGTGGAATGCGGGTGCACGTGTGTACCTGTGGTTTGGCAAGAGTCTAGTGTCGGTATAATTCTGGTCACCATAGTCTCCGGTAAAAATAGTGTGACCATCTCTGCGCAGTCGGTACCGGGAGACCTGTCCATTTGGCCTGGCAGGCTGATCCCAGAACAGCTTCACCACAGATGTGTTGACTGTCACATGTCTTGGTCTTAGCCACACACCTACAGGTGGAGAGGATAAACAGTTCAGAATCAATTAATTAGTCTGTGTAGATTATTTCCTCCTTTAGGATTTAATAAATAAATGATTTTAGACTCGCACAATTAAAATCTTGTATATGCAGTCTAAGACTTCACTGACAACTGACTCAAATGGTTGGTACTTGATATCACTGACTGCGGCATTCCATTATGTATAAAGTGTTGTTTATCGAATAACAGATGTAATCATGAATTACGTCCACAAGAGAACAAAATAGCGAGAGTAAATCAATTCTGTTACTGAAGGGCGTCCACAATTTTTAAATATGAAATATATACGTCCAAATTGAAATGTTTTTTATCACCAAGCATCATGTCTTAGATAAGGTTACTGTAATTTACACAATTTAATTAATTTAAGTTAATGTGATTGATTTATGTGGCGGCACCGTCATTGACAACAATAAGTGGAGGGTGGAGGGGAGGGAGGGTGTTACGGGGGAAAATAAGGGACTAAAGAGGATAAATGTAGCACAAAAACAAACTGGAGGTATAGAACCTGACTGGCAATAATGAGTTGTAAAGGTACATACTGAGTATACCTGGATGGGAATTAAAATATGAAATCAACAATCAGAGCAGAAAAAAAGCAAAGAGTGACTTTCTAAAAATAGGGATTATTTATGGTATATTATTAGAGTATAAATATTGTAAAACATAAACAAGTTAAGGAATCAATCAATAAAAAATGGCATATACTAAGAGATACAATTTATGAAACCATTTCAAGTACAGTTACACGTACACATTTGACCAGAAGACAAATAAAAAATGTATGTGTGTTTGTACCAGTGGGGGCATCTTGCAGCGTGCGTCCTGTAGAAGGTGAACTAGTGCCACATCCCACAGCTGTGCAGGCCACAAGCACAAATGTGTAGTCTGTGAATGGCTGCAAACCTATATACAGATAGAAAATGATCATTTCTATGTATACCAACATCCACTTAATGAAGTGGTTCTGAATTATTTTCTGTCATGCCCCTCCCTTGGGGACAGAAATGTTTTTAATAAAATGATAAAATGAGAATTTGTATTTATTTATCTGTACTACACAGAATGAATTCAAAACTGAAACCAGGAAAATGCAATAATAAGGAGAGCTGTGAAACATACAAGCATATTTAAATTCAAATTGCATGTTATGTACAATTAATGTGTATATGTTGGCAGGTCGGCACTAATACTGAAAATATTCCCTGTCTCTCATGACCCCCCTGACAGTTCACCGCACTTCACCCAGGGCGGCCGGTCCCACTATTTTAAGGACTGATTTAATGCAACATTTCATGCACACGTTCCATTTTTTTTTTTTACAAACTTTTATTGTGGACTATAAAACAGGGATGAAAATGGAAAATGAATGTAAAAAGTCCAAGAGGGCAAAGAATGGGACATCTTTCCCAACATGCACCCCTTGCCCTCTTTCGGATCTTGCATTCCTCCCTCTCAACGGATGGATCCATATCTGTCTTTTCTAAATTATGCATGCCATAACTCAATAATGAACCAACGTAAAGACGAGCAGCAGCGGAGCTGACATAGGATGAGAGCAGTCAGACACTGTAATGTCATCAGGTTTTGATCTATGATAATTATGATACCTTTGTATGCGTTTAGGCTACAGCACCCTGACATGATTTATTTATAGGGAACCCATGCAGTCTTAAAGAAATTTCATGACCACTTAAGTGGATTTTTAAGTCGGTGGCATTTTTGTTTTTGTTAAGAATTGCATCTAATTAATGGAAAATATGTTTTTAAATTTCTTAACTATACATTTAAGCACTGCCATGTTTTAGGTGGAAGGTAGCCGATCTAAATAGCCCAATGCAAATGCTCAACAGTGTCAGGGGACTTGACTGAATGTTTTATGGTCATTCACTTAGCAGCTGACTGCATATAACGGCTTGCAAATCAAATTTATGACGAAACGCAAAGGGTAAAACAACTTTGGCTCAAATAATGACTCCAACAATAGACTGTGGCACTGCATGATATGGGGTGCAGAAATACGTATTGAATAGATTATACATACATTCTGCATAATTTCATGCCATGCAATAAATAATATTGATTGAATCATTTATTTATTGGTGAACAATTTTATACACACTTTTAGGATCATGCATTATAATCTATTGATTCACACTTTCAGGATATGCATTAAAATGAACTTAAATGTGTTTTTTTTTCCAGAAGTAAAATGTTTCTCCATTTCATTCTTGCAGTATAGACCCTTTGAATTCTGATAATCTGGTATGCATTTTCATTGTATTATAATGGAACACACCACTTAAACCAACATCTTATTGACATAATTTAGCCAGTATTCTAAGTGACCTGCTCCCGCCTACTGTGCATGTTTGGATGCTAGGGGGCTGAAAAAGGAGACCCTAATGTGCATCTCAGCTGAGAGTCAACCGTAACGGACCACATGCAAGACACGCCCAGGCACCCACACCTCTCACACTTGTATAATGCACAACAGAGAGCTTCCCCACAGTTAAATCACATCGCTCCCTACTGTTTGACATGCCTTGTGGGTCCCCTGTACTTAACACTACCACTCATCAATGTGTACGTTAGTGAGTGTGTGTGTATTCTCAATATTGTCCTGTGAGTGGGGTAAATTAAAAAAAAATCGGTCGGTGAGGGTTGACTAGTAAAGGCTATGTCACACCATTTAACCTGTGCAATAAAGCATGCATGTAACTGTGACATAGTAAATGTGACTAGAGCTAGTGATGTCATTCAGTGCAAAACTGAGTAAAAAACGGTAAGCACATATGTTAGACGGAGGTCGATATGTGAAACACACACACATTTAATAAAGCAAAGTGTGGCAATGGATTCAAAGGTGATAAAAATAACAGTATGACATGTGCATGTTTGTGTTGTTGCTGTTTCCTTTTAAAAAGAGTTGATGAATTTGCACACATGCATCCATCCAACCATTTTGTATGCCACTTATCCTCATTAGGGTCTTGGGGTCTGCTGGAGCCTATCCCAGCTGACTTCGGGCGAGAGGGGGGTACATAAACAGTATACGTATGTGTGCACATACACACACATCAGGGTTGCAGGGTGTGCTGGAGCCTATCCCAGCTGACTTCGGGCGAGAGGCGGGGTACACCAAGGACTGGTCACCAGTTAATCACTGGGTAGACAACCACTCACGCACACATTCATAACTATGGACAATTTAGAGTTGCAAAATAACCCAAGATCCAAAATGTGACTATTTCTTCACTACTTTGTTGACTACTGTCTTTAACTTTATTAACTTCTCACTCAACACACACACACGCAGGATAACCTTTACCACTCATCCTAAAGAGGGCAGTGTTGTTCTGCTGCATAGGTGAGGACACTGCATCTCCACTGTCGTGTGTGGGTGTGTGTGCGTACGTATGGGAGCGCACTCTCATACATTCAGGCGTGTGCTTATATGCCTGATTATGGAACAGGAGAAGAAGTTTCAATTATTTAAATAGTGATCACCGAGAAGTGAAGGCATCGTGATGTGAGCAGGACAATGCAGTGACTGTCATTGCAATAGCAGGAAAAACCTTGACATATATGTGGAACAAACTCAGACAGCTCGTAAGGAGCTGCTATAAGTCTACAGTTTGTGTGTGTGTGGGAGTCAATAAAAATAACTGACCCAAAATTAAATTTTATTGACAGTTTTCCGTTGCTGGTTAGTGTCAGAGAATATGATAAGATGATGAGGCCAACTGCCTGATACGCAACACAAGGAGCCACAGACGGTCGACATAGGGGTGAAAGAAGCAATAGGGCAACCCGCAGGAAGTACCCAGGTGAAAAGACAAATGCAATACAGTCAAAACCTGGGTTTTCGTTCATCTAAGTTTGTATATGAAGTCAATGTTACCATTTTACCTTGGTTTTCGCACACAGCCTCCTTTTTTGTAAAATACTGCATATAACGAAGTAGTCCATTTGAAGTATTGTTCTGCAAATTCGAGTGCCCAAACAAAGTGCCCTACATTTGCTGACTCACTGTCCGTGCATTTATTGAGTACCAATATTAAATAATCTGCCATGGGGCCAAAGGAAGTTACAAGCGCCAGCGGTTTCATAAAGAACGCGAGAAACACAATTGAATCCTATCTCGCCAGGATGTACGGGATGACCGCAATAAGAAACAATATCAAAGTTCCATTGAGTCATCTGCATGTACAACAAATTATTCTCTATAAAAACTATTTTGTTAAAATTTTTGGGTACCTGTAATGGATTAATTGGATTTACATGATATCCTTAGGCTCCTTATTATTAATGTGAGCAATGTTGTGTGTGAATTAATGTGAATCATTTTGTCATTGTAGATACATGTATAAAACATATATACACTTAAAAGTTTTATGTTAATTTATCACATTAAATGAGATGCAATAATGCTACAAGCAACTCAAAGCCCAAATTACGCCCAATTAATTCCACACAGGACATTTAGACTTTAAGTACAGTGGAACCTCAAGATACAAAATTAATTCGTTCTGGAAGGGCTTTCGTATCTTGGAATTATGTCGTATAAAGTGTAAATATTGTACACACCCAATAGCAATAGGCTCAATAATGAAAACATAATCTTTTAGAAGTGCATAATTTATTACGTCGGTGCATTACTGCCCCAGGAGAGGTCAACTGACATTCGGTGCAGTACATTCAAAATTCTGTGCGGCACTTTCCATTTTAAATTTCAAATTTTGAATAATGCTCCCTTAAATGGGATGAAAATGTCTTCAAAGCCCAATTTGTATTATGAATTTTTCATGTAATAGGGTTTTTGTAAGTCAAGGTTCCAACTGTATTATACTATAGATGGTCGACTATTGACAGTCCTTTAAAACTATTGAAAAGTTTTTACTGAACCAGGACTCTGAGGTGTTTGTTCTGTTAACTCGTTTACTTACCCCTCTGCTTAGTCTCTTTCTTCCTCCTTGCCTCAAATTAACTCTCCTTCCCACTTCCTGTTTCTCTCCCAGCTGCTCGCTTGCAAACACCAGGTACTTGCGAAACTCAACTCCACTTGCCAAAGCAACGCATCTACACTTGGGCACAGCCAGGTGCCTATAGCTTGGCAATCCTGCCTGAAGAGGCTTCATTTGGAATAACAGTAAATAAGTTCATTTTGCTAAACCATTTTGCACATACAGTATTATTTGTATTACTATTACGAGTAATAATACTTATTATACTTATATTAGTATTATTATTATTATTACAATTAGTTTAGGTATTTGATTGTTTAATGTATAGATAAATATTACACTGTTACATTTATTTTGTTATATACTGTATGTTGTTGTACATAGTTTTATTATTGAAATGTAGCACTTTAACCTAAAAGACAAAAATAAATGTTTTGCTCCTAACAATTATTAACTATTAACCTAATGTGGGCAGCGTTAACTTGCATTGGCGTGATTCAATTCTTGTTGATGCATATGCTTTGTGACAGGTGACTCAAGTGACACCTGAGCTCACAGGTTTAGTGAGTCGGGTAAGTGTAGATGATGTACCGGCCGCATTGAGCGCTGAGTCTACGTCGATCTTTGCGCCATATTGGATGTGGCAATCGAGAACAAGGGAAGATGCCTCATGCATGTTGTTGTTCTTGCATGTACCAATCTGATTACAGTCCAGACAAGATTTCAGGGGATTACCTTTCACAAGTAAGGCTGAAAAAATACTTTTAATTGCATCTGACTGTTATAACCTCGTTTTCCGATCAGAATTTAAAGACTTTGTGGCATAACGCTGTAGCATAATAGTGTGGATTCCTGTCGTGTAACCAGCCTCCACAAACTTTGTAGAAAGTCGCTCTATTAGGTGTGGTTCATTTTTTCGGGCAGATCTGCCATATCTAAACATACTGCTGCTGCAGGCCAACCATCTCAGTGACTTGTTTTATGAAGTGTGTATATAGTATGTGTCTATGAGGGTCTTTGTGTGGGGGTTTGTTTTTTTGAGCATGTGTCACCCAAGTTGACCCGACACTTTTGTGAGTAACTCATTAAACTTGAGTCAGAAAAAGAAATTGAATTTACCATCACTACAATATTGACTATTTGTTGTGAAAACCCATTTTTTTATTCATTTAATAATATATTTCAATTTGAATAGTTCAAGCAGCTGTAGAAATACTGTAGTATTGTTTTATATCGGATTTGTATGAACACATACAGTACTCGTATAAAATAAACACATTTATGTGTTTAGCATGAGATGGGGAAGCAAAAGTGCAAAACATCTACCTCATCTCTTTTTTTTTCTTTTAGTAGGTCATAGTATAAGGAAGTTACAGTGTTGTTTTTTTAAACACTGACACTGATGAGACAGGATGGCTACATGAAAAGAAAAGTTCCTGTCTGACTCCTTTTCACCATGTCTACACACTTGACACCTTTGCTGGAGCACAGATCAGAAAGCACACCACAGCCAGTGTAAAAAAAGATAGAAATCATTAATAAATAAAAGAACATACTCTATTCCCTGCTGCTGTGAATTAATAATGAGCCTACAAAAGGCCAATTAAACACATGATTAATGCCATAATCTATATAATTGCAGGCAATCATTCATTGTGAGGTAATGACGGCAATGTTTAATATCGATTCACATGGGGTACCTTTGAACAGCAGTGCTTAATTCTTTCTATGAAGTGTCATAATTGCAAACAGCTAAAAATGCTATTAATAACAACCCTATTGGTTGCTTTTCCTGAAGGAAATCATTGATCAGCTGAAAACAGAAACATACTTGGGCGTCGTAAGCAATTACAAGGATTAATTATAGGAATATGTGATTGTGCCCATTGTGCCCTACTTGCAAAATGTGCTATTATTGAGTTTACAGAGAATTTATGCAGTGCAGTTTGAGACAGTACATGAAATGTATGTGGTTTCTTAAATAGTGGAGCAGATTTGTTATTATGAATGAGTAATATTGATGTTGAACTTAAAACTGAAACTTTTTAAATTTCTATAAAAATTATCCATCCATCCATTTTCTATACTGCTTATCCTCATTAGGGTCGCAGGTATGTTGGAGCCTATCCCAGCTGACTTTGGGCAGGACGTGGGGTACACCCTTGACTGGTCGCCAGTTAATCACAGGGCAGACATACAACCATTCACACTCACATTCATACCGATGGACAATTTAGAGTCGCCAATTAACCTAACATGCATGTTTTTGGAATGTGGGAGGAAACCGGAGTACCCGGAGAAAACCCACTCACGCACGGGGAGAGACATGCAAACTCCACACAGAGATGCCCAACGGAGATTCAAACAGATCTCCTGACTGTGAGACCAACGTGCTACCCACTCAGCCACGGTGCGGACCCCTATAAAAATTTTATATACAGTATAATGTTGCTGTGGTATGTGCATGTGTTTGACACATTGGTTACAACTTTGCATTAGATGAAGAACGTAATTTTAGCAGCAGCAATAATTGCATACAAACGCATACTCGACTACATACACAGCATTTCCATTTCACTTTCATTCTATTCGAATGACTCCTTTTTTTGTGGTCTTGTTTGCATTGGCACCAAGCAGGGCCTTTTTGCAATAACAAGTATTTACTTACAGAAAGCTGGTCAATTTCTGAGCATTGTTGATGATCTCTTTGCTTTAATGTGTCAGACAACAGATAAACAGAGATCACAGAGAGTGAGAGAGTGTTGGCTGTGCCGGGTTTCCCTAAGGGTATCTAAGTGTTGTGTGTGTGTGTGTGTGTGTGTGTGTGTAAGTGGAGTTACACGTGCATGCTGGCACAAGATGCTGGTACAGTATTACTGCCCATTTCTATTTCTGTTTGGCATGGTTTGCTTTGTGCACACACACTAACCACAAGGCTTGGGCACACTTGACACCCATTGTCTGGTTCTTTTGACTGGGGTAAGTGCTCTGATAAGGTTACCTAGCTGGCCCCAGCATATTTGAAAGTGGTTGCCCTGTGATTGTCTGTAACATATATAATTCATGTTCCTTTCGACACTGCCACCTTGCATTGTTTTGCCGCGCGAGTTGTCTTCCTCCTCCATTGAATGGAAGTCTGCATTCAGACCATCCTATATGGCCCATCATTTCCCAAGATTCTTTGCGCGCTTCCGGGCAGCCCTTAAAAATTTCAACATGGTGCAAAGTGGGTTGAAGCCTAAGTATTGATATGTGGAGGCAGACAATTTGATGTGCAGAGCT
Organism: Oostethus manadensis; assembly: GCA_024372805.1. NCBI lineage: Eukaryota > Metazoa > Chordata > Actinopteri > Syngnathiformes > Syngnathidae > Oostethus > Oostethus manadensis. The sequence continues at coordinate 710,800 of QODF01000086.1, forward strand.
TTTGGACGTAAACCCTTGAATCTTCTTACAATGTGGAAAGGTTGACTTTGATCTTACGACCGTAGTTATATACAGTAAAGCCATAACACTTTATATTACGCACATACTGGTAAATGGAACAAGATGAAGTAATTATTTGTGTTTGTGTTAGAGCTGTCAAAAATACAATTTTAACAGCGAAAAGTAATTTATTTCATTAATTATGTTTTTTTTTTAGGTGTAATTAACGCATGCGCGTCATGGAAAGCCGCGTCTCTCCGTTATGATGACAGAATGCGGCACAGTGTATCTCCCTACAGAGTTACACAAAGCAGTGGAATTCCAACACCACATATGTATCTCAAACTCACAAACACATCTTTAGCCCGTTCAGCCTCGGAATGGTACTTCCTTATTGTCGCTACTGCAAGATGCATTCAGGGGCACTCCAAACGTCACAACAACCTATTCACAATGCGTGTGTGCGTCTGCGCGTGCGGTCTACATAAACAGAAAGGCAAATAAAAAAAAGTGGATATTCTAAATTCACAAGGCTGGTCGCGACTGGAGGAGGCGCCTCCAAACGTCTGGCCTTCGGCGACCAGGTAGGCTAATAGCCTTGTTAGCTGTGGACCCTTAAATTAGACACAGCCTGAGTGTGCTTTAAATGAAATAAAAGAAATGAAATGTACCACTCTCTTAAAGGATATTGTTTAAAATTCTTGTTGACTTAATTTGTTACTTCATTGTGTTTATGTTTGTGTAGTGTAGTGACTGTAAAGGGCCTCAAGCTGTAGTAGGCTATCTCTGTGTGAACAAAATATTCACACCATTACACATACAGTACACTCGACATAAGAATGCTTGAAAAGGGATTTTGGGGTGTGTTCTGTTACTTTTGGGTCCTACCATATGTGCAAATTCTGCATGTGTGTCTGTGCACATAAGGGGTTGGGCATAAGAGACTGCTGTGGAAAGATGTATATTTGGTCATTAGACGGCTTCCACAAAGCACTCATACATAAATACATAAATGCATGGCAAAGTAAAAGAGGGAGGGTGGACAGAGGAGGAGTTGACAGACAAAGAGATAGAAAGACAACCAAGTAAGAAAGGGAAGATGGAATAGTACAAGGTGTGTGAAGACACGAGGTAAAGGAACAAAAACAAAAGGGGAGAAAAGATGAGAAAAAGTAATAGGTGGAGAGGAAAGATAGAAAAGAAAAATGGTCAACGGGAAAAAAATGACAAACTGTGCCTTACCAGTCGCGGTATAATTCCCGGGTGCATCAGTGTGTGTAAACAGCGTGCCGACACCAGTCTGGTTCAGGTGATACCACAGCACTCTTCCATTAGGACGTGCAGGTTGGATCCAGCCCACGAGAAGAGATGAGGGGCTCAAGGCTCTAATGGTTGGAGACTGCACCCCCTCTGGGATTCCTTGAACTGTTAGTGCCACCATCTAAGTACACGCAGACATACAAATACAGTGGCAGAAAAGCATTGAATTTTGAACGCTACTGAGTCATGTCTTATGTAGAATTTGTTGGTACTACTGTATTTTCAATTGCCTGTGTATTACTTTGGCGTAACTTTTTTATGTACTTTTCGTGTACAAACAGTTACACGACACTACAACCTAAATCCTAACTTTTAACAATTGGCCAAGCATACAGAACGACTGCAGAGGACCCGGTTATTTTGAATTCTAGGTGTGATATTAGTAGGCAACCGACGGATGAAAGTGAGACCAAAGAATCGCTGGGCAATCTGCTGCTAATAGCAACCGGGATATCCTGCCTTAATAGACTGTCACGGACACTTCCCCCACCTGTCCCGCACAGTGCTATGCAATTAGAACAACGCTACTACAGCTACAAGAGACACACAAAAACAAAGGTACGTGATGGTATATACACATGGGGATAAAGTGCCAGCAAAGGTTCAACACGTGGCTCATGTTTAACCAGTTAAAAGGCCTTATAAGATAAATGGAAATGCAAAAAATTGTACTTAATGAACTGTAACCACAACTACACAGTCACACTTTAATACCTTCCAAGTAGTATTAGTGTTTACTTCTTGACAGGGTCAACACAAAAGAAAACACATTTGTAGGAGTTACATTGGACTGTATTATAATTATTTACCCAATAATTCTGTAACTAACTACAGTATATCACAATAAAGATTAAAAGATTCTGCAAGCCAGAAAAAATAAAGTAGGGTTTTTAAAGGAATCAAATTTTTAAACAGATTAATCACAGTTTTCAAATTAATTAATATGTTTAATAATCATTTGCAAATATGTTTGAAATATGCCCATTTTTATTGTATTTCATTTAAAGAAAGATAAATGACAGGACTGGAATATATATAGTATTTAATGTATTAACAGCTCAAAAGTTTACATTTTTTTGGAAAATTTTAATCAAGATAAAAGATAGCACAAAAAATATATTTACCTTTTTCCTCACACTAGTTTTTTAGTACCAGAACATTTGAATCATACTTTGGCCATGTTATTATGAGCAGTGAGGGGTAGCTTTAAATACACCATATCCACCCATCCATTTTCTATGCTGCTTATCCTCATTAGGGTTGCAGGGTATGCTGGAGCCTATCCCTACTGACTTCGTGCGAGAGGCAGGGTACACCTTGTACTGGTCGCCAGTCAATTGCAGGGTAGACAAACAACCATTCACACTCAAATTCATACAAATTGACAATTTAGAATTAATCTAATTTAGAGTTTATGAGTTAATGTCAATTAATCTAAAATGCATGTTTTTGGAATGTGGGAGGAAACCGGAATACCCGGGGAGTACAGGACGAACATGCAAACTCAACACAGAACCCAAACGAGATTTGAACTATGGTCTTCCAGATGTCTTGACTGGTCCTGACTGGCCAACATGCTAACCACTCAGTCACCGTGGGGCCAAGACACATACATTTGCATTTTGAGTGTCCTTTATTTTCTTGGATTTCCAAGCACACCTAAATGGAGCAAAATGAGGTACCAAGTGAGTGATAAGAATATCCTTTTTTTTCTCTCATTTCATTGCATTTTCTTCTGCTTATCCGGGTCTGGATCAGTCTCAGTAGGGAAGTCCAGACTTCCCGTTCTTCGGCCACATCTTCCAGTTCCACCAGGAGGACACCAAGGCGTTCCTAGGCCAGCTGTGAGACACAATCCCTCCAGCGTGTCCAAGGTCTTCCCCGGGGTCTTCTCCCAGCTGGGCATGCCCGGAACACCTCACCAGGGAGGAATCCAGGAGGCATCCGGACTAGATGCCCGAGCCACCTCAACGGGCTCCTCTTGATGTGAAGGAGCGGCGGCTCTACTCTGAGCTCCGCCCGGAAGAAACTCCCGCCGCTTGTATCCGCGATCTCATTATTCTGGTCATGACCCATAGCTCATGAGCATAGGTGAGGGTGGGAACATAATTGACCGGTACATTTTGCCTTACGGCTCTGACGCAGTTGAATGCCTTTTTCAAGTCCACAAAACACACGTAGACTGGTTGGGCAAACTCCCACGTACCCTCCAGTATCCTCGCAAGGGTGGACCAGTGTTCCACGACCGGGACAAAAACCACATTGCACCTCTTCCTACGGTCGTACCCTTCGCTCCAGCACCCTGGAATAGACTTTCCCAGGGAGGCTGAGGATTGTGATCCCCCTATAGTTGGAAGACACCCTCCGGTCACCCTTCTTAAAGAAAAACCACCACCCTGGTCTATTTTTGTCATTTTTCTGTTAATTTTATCCTAGGTTCTCAAAATGGGTTATACATACGCCCAGGGGTACGTAAATAAAAATTAAAAATATTTAGCACCTAACACAATTACGGGCACACCTGAGCGCCTCATAGCACATAGCGCACAGACATAGAAAAAAGAAGGAAGGCGACATGGCATGATGTTCTGGTTATCTGCTGACAATGAGTGTTGTTTCCAGGACAAAGGGACTATAAATGTGTTTATGAGTTGGAGATATGGTGTTGAATTTGCACTGCTATTGTGTGCAAGTCAGAATGAAGTTCTAAGGAGCATCAAACTCTGTGACTCTGTGGGTTCTAGGTAGTGAAAGATAAGCTTATTGGGCTGGATATTTGGCTTGAGGAGCAAATGATTTGGCTACAATAATACTAAGATTTAATAATTATAATAATAAACAGTCATAAATCTTTAGATTAATGGATTGTGGAGAAATGCACCAGGTATTGTGAGAGAAGCAATGGAATGACAGTGTCTTGTGAACAATGTGAGAGCCCAGCACCCTCCATAACATGCCATGACTGGCGCTCAGCGTCAAGATAGCCGACATTTGAATGTCAAAGTTTGGAATGTCTTTAAATGAATTTCAAAAGACCAAAAAGAAGACCACATATTAGGTTTAGGGGGCAATCACATTTTCACACAGAGCCATGTGGTTTAGGGTTTTTTCTCTCTCTACATAACAAAAAGTTGAATTTAAAAACTGCATTTTGTGTTCAGTTGTGTTGTCACTGAGTCATATGTAAATGTGTTTGATGATATGAAACATTTAAAGAGATACTTTGGATTTTTTGTACATGAAGCTGTATGACATCTCCATCAATAGTGTAGTACATCAACAGTGACTTGCCCCCGATTCCTCTCGTGAGTCCAGTTCTGGTTGGATTTTGGTGAAGAAGAATATAGACCCTGTTAGTTGCTGAGATCACACAAGTAAATATTCTGCTTCTCAAAACAAAATACACTGAAAAGAGTAATGAAAATTTGCATGACAAACCTCACAAATCGCTCAGCTTCACTTTTCACTTCCTTCTTATGATTGCGCGCTAACAGCTGTCCATTGTTGGGTATGTGATGACTGACGGCTGGGATTTGTGCATCTACAGCCGCTGTGGCAACGACGCACGAGACACAGGCATCTTCATCATGTACACAACAATGGACAGTCAAGAAATGAGGACGGGGGCAAACACAATTTTACACCATTTACAGGATACGAGTGAAGAAGTAAAAATGAGGACAACAGCCGAGGCAGGGTGGCAATCCTATCACAGGAATGACGGCAGACAAATAGCAGAGGCAACAGGACAGGAGCATTTGAAGACAAAGCAGGAACCAATTGCTCTTCCAACCTTTCTAAGTGACCAGGCGTATTAGATCAACACCTTCTGTTGTCACGGTAGGTGTGTGCTTGTGTGTGTCCATCGGTGCCCGGACTTGTGTATGTGGACAAGGAGGTGCGGATGCCCGGTAATTGCAGTGGTGTATTAGGTTAGCCCACATCGTCCCATAATTGGGAGTGTTAGCCAATATTCACTGGTGTACAAACTAATCCAAGTCACCCTTTCACCCTCCGGGACCGTCTGCATTGTTTTTATGCACTTTATGTGTATGTGTGTATCTGTGTGAGAAACAGTGAGGTGTACGAGATTGTGTTTATATACAGTATATATACTGTACATGAACACCATCACCACCCAGCACATGTTACCAATTTCAGTTTTAGAGAACAGATTATACACCTGTCTATATTATTCAAAATTACAAGTTAAACTGAATGAGACTTTTGGCCTGAAAAGGAGAGCGGCGTTAACGGCTGTCAATTACTCATGCTCACACACACTGTCTCAGAGAAGCTTTTGACAATCAGCAGTCATGACTGAGCAAGATGAGGGACAGTATATAGAACATTTGAACTTGCAATGCCAGCACTTTCAATTGTACTGTATTGACTTGAAAGTCAATTTACAGTGGAACCCCGGGATACGAAATTAATTCATCCCAAAAAAAATTTTGTAAGCTGAATTTTTTTGTAACCCGAGCAACATGTAAATTGGCTATACAGTGACACGGAAGACCCCTCATACAATGGGAAAAAAAAACACTGTTCTGCACGTTTAATACTGTACAAGTAACGAGTATTGTAATACAAATGTAATGTAATAATAGAACCTAAAGTAGAATGTATATTGAGTTAAAATTCTAAAAGTTTCTTACCTTTAATACAGTACGGCATGTAAACTCTCAGTGATAAACCAATCAGAGAACATTACGCCACACTTACGCTGGCAGCAATAAACATATTAGAGAAAATTTCGTCATACGTACGTACACTTCCGCCATGCCTCCAGTAGGTATAACACCAGTATGCTGCAAAACAATGTTTTTGCAGAGCGCCGGGAGAGTTACGCCACCATATGTGAATGGATTGTGGATGCCTGGGCTAAGGTATCTGCTTGTCCCAGCTTTCGCAAAAACCGGCATCATTGCTGAACAGCCGAGACTGACGGCCGACAATGATGACAGGGAACCCGGCATGTTTGACGACAAAATTGCCCCGCTGTCAGCTCAGATGCAGAAGATGGATTTATGGGAGAAGAGGGTTAAAAAATACAGTGAGTGTATTGTTAAATAGTAGAATAAACTTCAACTAAACTCACTCTTTTGCTTCCGTTGCCTTTTTTTGTATACCGTATGTTTTAGCATGCGCCTTAAAATACGGTAAATCCGGAAAATTTAAAAAAAAAACAAGTTTTGGTATGATTGACAAACTTCAAAAGTTCATTTTTGTAAGCTGAAGCAAAAAAAAAAATCATCAAGGTATTTTCGTATACCGGATTTTTTGTATTCCGGGTCATTGGACCCTCTTATCCCGAGGTTCCACTGTATATGGCATATCTGACTCCAAGAGTTATGGAATTTGGAATTTGAATGACATTTTCTGGAAAAATAAGTAGCATTCCAAATGATACAACGCATACATACTGTATATCTGGACATTGCTTGAGACCTCAGTTAAACATGCAAAGGTTGGACTTTGGACTGTTAAGGTAGATTGTTTTATTGTGTTTACTGTTTCATTCTTGTAACAGTATTTTGCACTTGAACGACAGTTAAAAATATTAAAATAATAACAAATTGCCTTTACAGTTAAAAATGTTTGATAAACAGTAGTCCCATTTCATTCCCATTTTTCAACAGAAAATTAATATCCCACATTAGTTCCGCCAAGTGGAGGAGATAAGATAAATATATATCCATAAATGGAAAACGATGTTAACTCACAAGCGGTGTAGTTATTAGTGGTTTCCTTTGAGGGAATGTGACAACACATGATTGGCATTTGTAAAACCAACAACACGTACTGTAATAACGTCTTCACTCAGCTACTCAGTGTTACTGAAAAAGGCAACATAATCATGAGTCTCATAATCTTGTCTCATAACTTACATCTTGTTTCTTTACGGTTTACTTCTTCAACTGTTTCAACTTTTTTTAAATGTGAGTGCTACAACCATCAACGCCACCATGCTTTCAAGTCTTCATTTGTTATGCACACTAATTTCCCCATCATCAATTTGTCCAGCAACTAGGATTGTGAGCGGTGCGACCGGATACCCAGTTTGACAAGTGAGCGATATGGCTGCGTCCGTAGTAGCCTCCTGCATCGATAAGAGTGAACCATAAATCCTTTGATTAAATGAGTGCAGACGCATACACAAGGTAAAACAAAATTTTATTTGGAATGTTTTTGGACCGCACGGTGGATGAGTGGGTAGCACATTGGCCTCACAGTCAGGCGGTCCAGTTTTCGAATCTCCGTTGGGCATCTCTGTGTGGAGTTTGCATGTCTCTCCCCGTACATGCGTGGGTTTTCCCCAGGTACTCCGGTTTCCTCCCACATTCCAAAAACATGCATGTTAGGTTAATTGGTGACTCTAAATTGTCCATAGGTATGAATGTGAGTGTGACCAGTTGTATGTCTTTGTTTGTCTATATGTGCCCTGCCACTGAGTGGCGACCAGTCCAGGGTGTACCCTGCCTCTCGCCCAAAGCCAGCATACCCGCGACCCTAATGAGGATAAGCGGCATAGAAAATGAATGAATGAATGAATGTTTTTGGATTTGGGAAACCACGATATTAAGAGCAGCTCTGAAGTCCACTGGTAGAAAAACAAATCTTGACCAGCGATGTCAACAGAGACGAGAGTGTGACCTGTTTTTCTAGGACTGTTTTTTTTTGTTTGCAACTTGTCTACTTTGAAATGTTGCACCTTTATTGTTACCTACCAAGAATGTCCAAAACAATACGCTGAGGCTGAAATGTTGCATGATTACTTTTGTTATGGCTATGGATGTCCGTTAATATTGGCTCACCGATATATCGGTCTGATATTGGCATAAAAATTTAGTATCGGTAGATATCAGTATCAGGTTTTTTCCCTATAATGAAAACCAATTTTTCAGAATGCTCTATTTAGGCCTACAGGTTCTTGTATATTCCAGTGCTCAAATGATGACCTCATCAAAACGTGTCTGAAGCGTTGTGATTTGCAATGACTGCAGAGCATTGGGTATGTGAGGCGGAACCAAGACTTCTTGCTTAAATACTTCCAATTATCATGGCTAAAGCCATCAATTTGAAAATCATCAAGTTTATCGCACTGCACTACCAACCCGTTTCTATCACGCAAGACGCCGGATTGACCAAACTTTTGGAGTGCCTCGAGCCATGGTTTGCCATGACCGATTGCAAATATTTATCGGCTGTTTTACAACATGTAACAATGTTGTTGTTCTACAATGTTGTTTACAGCCATGTCGAGAAGCTGATTGACGATACTGTATCTATTAGCAAATATCTGGTCTTCAAATGTTAGTCAGGTTACCTTGTCGAGCTTGTCTGCTTAATGGCCAGATAAAGACTTTTGTGTTAATTCCATAACAGGAAGTGTTTGAGGTTACACATATCGATACAGGTTGATATCGGAAATTGAGAGTTGGACAATATTGGCATAAAAGCCAGTATTGGACATAACTAGTTATGACATTTTGAGTATAGGATTGTTTACTTTTCCAAGCTAACTTGCCACTTTTGAAGAAATGTGTCATTATTTGATGGGCTCGGCACTATTTTTTTATATTGACTGGACTGAAGGCTAAGACTTCTTCATTATTGCTATAATTTCATAGAGCGCATCAAACAAAAGCATGTTCATTTAACAAGTCTTTTTTTGGTCCGTTGGTATATAAATACATTTCACATGTAATTATGTTGTTGTTTGTAATGTCTACATCAACACATATTAACCGTAGAATGGTATCATTTCCACCCTATCGAATCATTCGGTTTTTAAAATATATTCTTTTTTAACTGTATCGTAACTCGAGTATCAAGATGGGAATGGAATGTATGTCTGTCATGTGTATATATATATATTTACATACATTTACAGCAAATAATTTAAATATGTGTTCAATCAGCTACAAAAGCAAGACAGTCACTTTTCAACCGGAGCTTTCATCTGTGCTAAATTGACAAAATTAATTGTTGTGGTCATATCAGCTCAGCTACAGCTAAAGAGATAGCAAAGGGGAGGTACTGTTTGAAGCTATTATGGATGCTATCACAAACATCAGGTGGACTCAGCAAATCCACAGCCTCCCATAGAGGAGGGAGAGCACATGCAGCTTGTTCTGACATGGAAACAGCAAAACATCCACACAAAGGGAAAATATGAGGTAGAACAGTACATAATTCCAGGAAGTAGGATAAAAGTAGGATAAAACAAAGTTCAAGAGGTCTTTATGGATCTTGGTCTTATTTTGCCTACGCTTAGCTATTGAGAACTGAAAGACAACAAATTAAAACCAGATGTAATAAAAACTTGTGTAATCTGAGTTTCTTGGACTTTGTCTTTGTTTGTTCATGTATTAGTCAATTGAATGACTGTTATCAACATGGGCTGCAGTCGATTGTGACCACTAATGAGAATTTCATAGGGCTTGGCCTTGTTTCTGAAAACTAATTAATAAAAAAAAATAGTATGCATGTATATATTTGTATAGTGTATATTTGAGCCTTTATATATAAATTTAACTCTGTGTGAATTAGGGAAAATCTAAAATTGAAACTGAAGATGTACATTGTACAATGTATGTTGCAAACTCATTCCACGCTTGCAAAGTATTACACAAAATACCATAGACTGAAAGTCACACAGACGGTCTTACCTTTGTACTATCAGTGCAACCAGCCCGGTTGCAGGCCCGTAGCTGGTAACTGAATTCCTGGGAAGGTATTATCTCACCCATGTCTGTGAACGTATATTCATCCCCACGGTAACGTTCTTGTCCATCACGCAGTATAACATAGTGGGTTATGATGCCTGACAAAATGGAAAACAGTTTTAAAAAAAGTTTCTTTAACTGTTAAGTTAGTGACCCCTTTTTCAGATGCACATACTGTAACACAGTAAATGATGAGTAAACACACCATTAGGCCTAGCAGGTGGTTGCCAGCGCCACTGGATGACGTCACTTCGTTCACCCAGGCGTCTCCAGCGAGGGGGGGCCACTCCCCATGGTTTATCTTCACTGGTGGTCACAGCGGTAACATCACTAGAACCCCTGCCAAAGTTGTTCCAGCCCCTTACTCTGTACTCGTAAGTGCTGAAGGGTTCTAGGTCAGAATCTACAGGAAGTGGAACAAATAGTACTCAGTGGCAGATAGTACCAGGCATTTATTTGAAGGAGATGTCTATTTGAGAGTAGGTTTTATTTCCCTGTTTTCAGTTTTTCAGTTGATTTATTGATGCTAATGCATGCAACTGATAACATAGTGACCCTGTGTAGGATTAGGCAAGGGAAACCGTCACTGGCCAAAACACCATTAACACAACACTGATCCAGTACTGTCACATCCTACGTCGTTCTACGTCGTCTGTCTTTTCGCCTGTGTATTTCCCTTTCCCTCTCCAGGAGTCCTGTTGCCGACTGGAGGGGGGGCGACTGTGCGCACCTGAGCTGGGCGGAGCAAGCAGGACTTAAGCTGATGGACTATAGCTGGGAGACGCTGGTCTTTGTTCCTCTAGGCCCGGACATGGACGTCTACTATTGCCTTTTCCTTAACGTTGCAGTCTCACCTGAACCCAGATTTATTACTATTTAGGTGCTTTGCTAGCTCTTGCTTCACCTCAGGCGAGCCCTGTTGCTGTCCCAGTTTCTGCTCGGCCACCCCGATATGTTTTATGCATTTTGTTTGTGGTGCCGAGTTTTCTACTTTTATTGTTATTTTTGCACCACCACCTTGTGTTGGACACCAATTTCCCTTTATTAAAAGTATTGATAGTGGAGTATTGCCGATGGCAGCATGAACTTAAAACAAATAAATGCACAAATAAATGTGAATGTGATGCAGTGACTGCGGGCTTGTTCTAGCCATTCTGCTTGGCTACATGTACAGGAGTAAATATAAATACCGGTGCACTTGCTCACATGCGTATGTGCATCCTTTTTAAGAGAGCTATGGGACCACTGCTGTAAATGAATGCATGTTTTAACCACCAGACTGGGACTATTGTCTTTACTACTGTGAAAACTGAGGTTGCAAAAACACACATGCAGTGATATGCACATGCAAATGAGACACACAGGGTGTGCCACCATAAACAAACACATGCCTGAAAAGTGTATGTATTTGATTAAGAAGTGATTCTTGTAAGTACCACGTGTGTCGCCCATACATATTTATAGCACTCTTTTCACTTTTGTGTGATATAGTTTAGGCTTCTACGTAAGGCAAGTATAGCATGATACCCACTGTGTGCATGGGCAACATCTGGTGTATGGTGTGGGGAGACAGCTTTATGTGCCTCTGCCCAGATGGTGTTGCAGCATCAACTAGAAACTTATTGGAACCACCTCATGAACACATGCACAAATACACAAAACAATAGAAACACAAAAAGAAGAACATGTACTTCAACTCATGTTCACACATTTGGATAGTGTATATACTGTATATTCCCAAAAAAAAAATGCAACTTGTATTTGTGTGGCATGTAAACTCCATTTCTCCTGTACCCCTAATGAAGATAAGCGGTATAGAAAATGAATGAATGAATGAATGAATAAATAAACTCCATTTCAGTCAGGGATGTCAGGGTCGTAGAGGGTAGTAACCCACTTTCATGCTGACTTGACTTGGTATGGTATTTTGTGATTTTCTTTAAGAGACAAAGAAGAATCCAGTGGCATGATTGGTGAAAATTGTATATATGTTTTTGTTGCTACGCAGTGCAGCTACATTCTACACCTGACACCGCATATAGGCAACTGAAATGGCCAGCCCCATAATGTTTTTGCATAGATTTACAGAACAAACTACTGTAATGCAAGTTGGCAGGTCTGCAATGATAACTTGTACATTGTGATAACTTTATATAACTACTACACCAGCAGTCTCTTGGGAAAAATTCTGCAGAATTTTCAGTGTGTGGGTGAAGTTGTAGTTTCACTGATAATCTTTAGCATTGCTTTCAATATGTTCATTTTTATAACCACAAACTACTAAACATGAACTCTATTTGAAATTATTCACACAATCTAGGAAACATTACCTGTATAGCTATATCTTTTGGCATCTCCGCTGTACACTACCTCCTCATGGGATGAGCATGAGCTCCTCTCGTATCCCAGTATGCCACTGGTGTTGTCATGCGGGTGGAAGCCAATCATGAGTCCCTCGGATGTGGTGTTGACTGCGTAGGTAACGTCAGGTTTTGCTGACAGGACCCATGTGCAGGCCGTCATAGAGGGGTCAATGTCACATGAGCCGCAGTAGGCTGTGGAGGCTGCAGCCACCGGGCACACAAAACCCTGCAAACAGCCACTCTGAAAAGAAGGGGGAGACATATGACGGTTATGCTCCAAAATCTTGTTCAAAGTCCTCTCTGAAGCTGAACCAACTCCATGTTTCCCCACAATTGTCACTTCCTGTAGTTGTAATGCTCGTATGTCCCAAAACTAATGTAAGGTATAATGTAAGAGGCAAGGTTTGGGTTTGTGTGAGCTATGTCCATGCAATGACCTTAACGACATCATTAGAGCTAATGGGTTCCTACCCTTTGTCCCCTTGTGCAATCATCTCAGTGTGCGTGTATGTGCTTGTGTCATGCTGACACCACATGACCCCAGATGATGAATTGAAGATGGACCAGTCACCACCCCTGGTGTGACAATGTGTGTGCATTGTGTTTGTACAAGAAAGTCTATCAAATCCAATTGGATGTGAAGATAGCCGATATCCACATGCAGTGCCTAACAAAGTGGGTTTCATATTATGCATCTTGCAGTAGATAACAATAGTAGGACACAGTATACATTGCCACGAGTTTGGTTCACTTGGGTTTCCAAGTACATATACATACTTTAAATTGGGTCAAAATGTACGTTGACATATCACAACATATCATAACCCTCCAGGGGTCATTCGAATGAAATACCTTATTGACCCAAATACACTTTGTCCCTTGAACAAAGTTTAGACTTATATACAAGGTCTCAAGACGCACGCAAACCATCAGGTACAGCCAAACGACTTCATTACTACTATTCATTCACACGCACCAGAGTAGTAGACATGGAGACCAACCCGCATGTGTCTCAAAAGGTTGGGCAAGTGAGCAAACAACAGAGAAAGAGTTATCATGCAAATTTTTGGATGATAGTGATCTATGAAGTGGAAACATCAAACAACTGTAGATTAAAAATAAATAATTACAAACTATCTGTTGTTTTTTCACAAATACTTAAAAGATGAATTGGAAAACAGTATTTTTGTTTAAAAAAATATTGTTCCAAAACATCAATACATGCAGTGAATTGATAGGTATCACAAATCCTTTCATAAATGTACTGCACCTCCATCAAAAGGTCTGGTGTAGGCCTGTTGGCACACACATGGCGCTGTGGGTCATAACCAATTCCACTGCAGCATTCTTGTTCTTGAAGTATGACCTTTGACCCACAGCACTGCAGTCTGACTGTGGCATTACCAGACGGGTGAATTGTGGGAACTCCCTCAGTGGCCATGCAGCAGAGAGCGGTAGAAGAGTTGATGTACTCCTGACCACAGCAGGAAAAACCTAAACAAGAATAAAATGTAAATGAATGTTGTGGGAAATCAGTTCGATGATCTAACTTTAAACTTAATGCCTCTAATCCAAAGTTTTAAATGTGCTATTTTCCTTCTACTTTCATCTTTCCTATTCAGGCTGTGACTTTTGAAGGTGAAGAGTGTTGTTTCAGAGAGCCGCCATTGCTGGCAGTGATAAGTAATGCCTGTCGGCCGCTAATTCACCTCCAGCAGCAAGGTGACATTTAAAATACGCACAATATCACATTATTTCCCCACAATTGCTAAGTGGCAAATGTATGGCATGAATCATCACTACACCTTGGAGGAAACTTCATGTCTAATATATTTATCTCCTTACAATTTGCACATTTTTTATTAAAAGTGAACATTTTACATGCATGAGAAAATGTAATACAAAATCACGAAAACTAAACTACAAAATACAAATATATTGACAATACGTACATTTACACAGAAATTAAAAAACGTTTTGCAAGAAGTTAAACTAATAAAAAAAAAAAAAATCAAACAAGCAAAACAATACACAATACCATTTTGATTACATAATATTGTCCTTCGTGAGATGTTCATTTAGCAGATAGCAACTAAACACATTTTGTTTGAAAAGGAAATATGAAAGGAAATATGAGGAATTGGGCGCTATATAATGTACTTCAATAGCGCTATAGTGAGGAAAAAAAAAAGTCACAATTACGTTAAACTCATGATATTTCAAATGTGTGATTTCTGAAATAAAATAACAGCTTTTCAGTTTAAAACAATACTTTGGCCAAATCGTTGGCATATGACTTCATATTAATTATTCAGATTTTTCTATCTAATTTAAAGACTTTGGGCCGAGCCGTAATGCAGGACAATAAAATCATGGAGAGAAAAGGTGAACAATGTTGTGGAGTACTACGTGATAAACTGTACTATGTGACATTGGTGTGTGTTTGCGAAAGGTGAGGTCGTGGATATGAGGGTGAAACAAAAGTCAGAGGGAGCCGAAGACAGTAAGCGTTTCTCCTGTGGCCCTCAGTAATTACCCAGGTTGAAGCAATCAGGTTACTGAGACATCAACACATTTTAGCTGAAGGGATTGTCATGCTTTGGCCTTCCAGTGGATTAGGGCCATAATATTGTCCTGCAAGAAGGCTGAGTCAGCGAGAAACCTGCTGTGAGGATGCATTGGAAATTGAAATGAGCAATGCATGGCAGAGTAGACTATTATGTATTATAATATTCTTTACGTGCTTATGATTAAAAAAAAGACAAATTGCATTTTAACCAGTCAAGTAGTCATAGCTTCTCATTTTAAATATGAAAAATAAGCTTTTAGCTCTAGCTCTAGCTTCTGGTGAGGTGATTATTCACCTTATGGTTAAAATAATGCAACTTTCATGAGGTATTTAGTAAATGTATCCTAAGAGTTGATGACATGCTGATCCGTGGCACCATCCGCCTCCAGCTGTCCTGCTCATTTTATTTGACAGCAGACATTAAACACCAAGTCACTGCTTCGTGTCATGGCCTTTTCTTTTAATGGCGCTGAAGCTAGCTGCAGCGTGATAAATAACTTATTGCCAAACGTCTCCATTAGCATTCATGCAAATGCATTTGTAGCTGCTATGCAATGACACAATCAGAGGGAGAATCTGGGCGTGGTGCCTGCATGACAGGCACCGTGTGACAGTGAAAACACACAAGTTTGTGATTGTGTGACATAAAGGCAGTGTGACGGCTAGTAACTCACTTTGCGGCGGCAGCTGTTGGGGAGCAGAGGCTCGCTGGCCAATTCCCTCAGCACCTTACTTCAGCTTCAATGACGAGCAAATAAACAGCTCAACACTTTTCCAAACAGCTTTTCCACACTCATCGCTCGTCCTCTCACCATCATAACCTTTACCCTTCCATTTCATCTGGGTTCTGCAGGCCCCCGTATACATGTAGTCTCTTACACTGTATGCTATTACAAAGAATGTATTGTAAGGTATGAACTTGCAAAACTAAGACAAACAAACTAGGATATTAATGGTCAAAGATAAGCATAATGTAACCCACAGAACATCCACTAACTGACACTAACGCCTCCCCTCGGTGACCATAATAAGGTTGGGGCCTCTACTTCACATTGAAAAAAACAATTTTATCCCTAGTGTGTGGAGTTTTGTGCTCACCCCAAATAGAAAATCAATTTTTGACACAACTGAAGTTAGCTGGGGGGTTGGAAAGTTCGATCCATGTTGAGATCAGGTCAAGTACTGTCTTGACCTGAAGATAAGAAAATCGTGAATCAGAGACTTGTTTTAAAAAAAATACTTTTTTAAACAAAAAAGACAAATTTGAATAAAGTTTTCAGCGAAATATGTGTGAGTGACAGGAAGAAAAGCTGTGCTTTGCTTGTGGAGGAGGAGTTTGATACCAACTGTTAGTTTGCATGTGTTTTTCAGACTGTCTAGGGGGAAAAAGTATAGTCTTACAACACCGTTACTTCTTCTTTTTCTTTCGGCTTATCCCTACAGGGGTCGCAAACAGTGAATCAATTCCCTGCATCTAACCCTGTCTTCTGCATCCTTGTCTCTCGCAGCGACTACCTTCATGTCCTCTTTCACTACGTCCATAAACCGCCTCTATGGTCTCTTACAATACACAGATTTTGAACATGATCCAGATAAAACTGTGACTGGACACAGCAAATGGACAATTAAGGATGCATTCCCACTGGACCAGTTCTGTCATACTATGCTTTATCCTCCCTTTTCTGTCCTACGCTGGACAACATTTGCACTGCACTGAACATGTTTACGAACACTTGCCAAAAAATATGGACTTTAGGTGTCAAGCATGCCCGAATACAAATCTTTTTTTTTTTACATTCTATGAGGTAACTTTTCATCATTAATCCGAAAGCTGTACATCTTAATTGGCAATGTTGTGAATATCAAAAAAGTTAACTGACTTCAAACAGATTGTGTATTCTGCGTTTAAAACATTATGTTTTTTACCATTATCTCGCAAAGGACAGATATCCAATCCCAGTCTTTAGTGCGTGTTATCTGTGTGATAGTGTGCTACGCTGGGATAGTTTAGGTTTTGAAACGTGCATCCTGTGTTTTCTGTCTCCCTCATTGTAAGCCGTGTGTATTTGTAGTGTATTTGTGTTGACAACGATTTATCACACACCTCTTGTTTTCTCTCTAGCATCGCGGAACGCTCTGGCCCTAATCTTCAGATTTATGTCGGATTTGCATACATTCATTAACAACGTCGGGAGCGGTGCATCAACACAAGGTGCTTAGACAACGTGAATTATTATTAGGGTTTCAGTCATTCCACTTAATGATAAGTCAATATTTAACCCTGCCAATGAACTACTGATAAAAATGTGTGCTCTGGATTAGGGTTATCCGGCCTCTCTTGGAAGCTAAAAGCGCTCTACAACTTTAACTAAATCAAAACAACACTTTTAAATAGCTGAATATATTACACCAGCTTTTGTTTGGAGAGTAAAAATACAGGCAATTTTTGATATACGTTAACTAAATTTAAAGGTCATTCAGCCAACCTACATAATCATTTCCTGTTCATTCTCTACTTTTAAAATATGTTTACGCAATCATAACAGGTTTTACATTTTTCCGTTTGAGTGCCTGAGCACACATGGTGCTATATGACGTGACAGTTTTCTCACTCACATACACATACAAGGACACACACATACAAGGACACACACGCCACTGCATGTGAACACATTTTCTACTGTTGTCATTATGAGGTCTCTTTTGGTATGTCATACATTAGCAGGGATTTGTGTGAATTGTGTAGATATCTGCCATAATGTGCAGTACATATTTTTCCAGCATGTGTATACGGTGTATGGTGAAATGATACATACACTTTTAACACTGACAATAAGGCATTACTGTTGGAGGTAACCCTTAAAAAACATACTGGTAATCCTTCCATCCATTTTCTAATATGTAATGTAGTAAGTAAAAACAAGTCTATATTTATTTACAGTATACGTACTGTTAATTACTTGTATATTAATTTGCAAATAATTGTTTATTAATCAGCAATTGACTTTAAAAAAACAAAATAAATACAATTAATGCACTAAAATAATGGCAAATATAAAAATAGGTGCCAGACGTTCAGGTAATATATAATGAGTAAAAAATGACAATTTGTCTATCTATAATTTAACATTTTACAGAAAAATGTTTAAAAACATGTGTATATAAGACTCAAAGCAGTTGAGTACCCAAAAAAGGTGTCAAACATTCTGGTGATATATAAAAAGACAAATCTTTCTATCTAGGTACATTTAATGCCACTTAAATTACTTTTGAAGGAAAAACTGCAAAATTGGATTAATTAAATTGAAGCAAACAAGTAATGTAAAATATTCTGGTAATGTAATAAGTAAAAATACATCCGTATCTACATATATCTAATGGCAAATAGTTTGCTAAAAAACAACAAAAAATAAAAAATATATATGTCAATATTTTAAATGAATTAAAGCACTAAAATAATTGAGAACATTGAAATTAAAAAATATTTCTCCTTAGGCTGACTGTCCTCAACTCTGTGCTGCTGACAACCTGGATTTATTCTTGGCAGTCATTAAACTCGATGTAATAGCAAATTCATCATCATAAGTATATTAACAGAGAGAGAAATGTCTCTCTGTGTTCATGGAGCACTTTATCTTAAAAAAATCAGCCAGACGCTGCCGTTTGGAATCCACCACCATTGGCCATTTGCTACCCATCATTGATGAGGAGATTTTGGCACTAATTTACATTGACCAGGCACACACACGCGCGCACACACACACATAGATGCTAAGAGACGCATGCGCACACATACACAAACACATGCACAAGGACTGATGTATTCAGTTATTTTAGCATGAAACCATGTAAATACATTCTGTAGTATGCAAAAAGAGCTTAAAAACAGAGGGAAGCATACTTGCACCAAGTAGGTACAAAAAACCCCCCCAAATAAGCCGTTCACAATTGCATACACAAGCACACACACACACACATCCACACTCTCAACTCCACTCGGCTCAGACTGAGCAAGCTTAACTACAAGGATAATTTCCCCCCCAGCAAATGGTCACTGTGCCCTTGAAAAACATATTTGATTATTACTTTTTCTCCCCCTCCTCTTTTTTTTTCTTTTAGCATCATCACAGCCATTTTCATCACGCGCTCTGATGATGGCACGGCAAGGCGCGTTAAGATAACACCCCGCCACCGCCAGGCTTTTAACACTTAAACGGTGAAAAGGGATATTCAGATTTGTCCTTGAACGTTTGGATGGGGCCTGCTGGGCTGGGACAGAGGGAGCGAGTCAGTGAAGGAGTTAAAGAAACGCTCACATTTTTTTGAAGATTGGCTCCTGAGGAAAAGTGAACTGGGGAGGCCATTTAGAGTGGCACGCACACACTGAGAAATGGGGAAAGGAGGGGTCTGAAGGGTCAATGAAAGAGTTAAACAAGTGCACACTATAGAGTGTAAGTGTGAAGGGGAAATGATTAGTGGAGCTCACATTGCTAGGGGACTTAAGGGGAGAGCCAGGGAGCAATGGGAGGCCAAAGACACCACAGACGTCCCTTTAAATACCATCTAATCTCACTTTAATCTTAGCTCAACATCTTACACGCAAACTCTGAAGCAATGAGAGGGGAAAAGAGGGAAAACGAAGAACTTAAAAGTTGCAACACATGAGGGAATGCAAAAGCAAACTGGGTCAATGTTTCCCCAAACTTATTTAGCAAATTTAGCTAAGTGGTAAGGAAGTTCATTATGCATTCATATGATATTGAGGGATGGATTATGAATCATATATAAAGTGTGGCAGACATCAGTGTGGAGTCCTTGCTTTTTTGGAATTTGAACAACATACAGAATGGCTCTACCATCCAGAAGTCGAACCGCTTCTAGAACAGTGGTCACAAACCTTTGTAAACTCAATATCCCTGGTTTTAGTCATGAACCTATAGGCCACTCTTTTTTATGATTTTTTCTGGGATGTTTTTGTTCATTTTGATGATGTAGTGTGTCATGGGCCAAGGACAAATGAGACCGTGGATGCCCCCTAGTCCACATTTTGGGTACACCTGCATTTGTGGCTCTTTGTTGGTGTACGGCATGTGGCATCAGTTCTGTGAGCATTTGGCATCATGACTTTCTGTCGCGGACGTGCAATGGTTGAGGGGAGGGAGTGGTGTTGCAGCTGCTGTTGGTCGATGTGTTACAAGAGTCAGCCTTAACAATCTACATTACTGCAGTTTGAATATTTTTTTGAAGGAGCATGTCACGCAATGCTTGTTGTGTAGCCTCCAGGTTTTGAAGACTGGGCTGGTTTTAGCAGGGCACGCACCTGGAGAGTGGCAAGGTGTATGGGCATGTTCAGGGGTCAAAATGTGTGCGTTATTCTCTGGGAGCGAGGGGCACTGATGGGATAATGCATTTGATTTTCTGATCTATCATAATGACTGGTTGGCGACCCCTGCTCTAGAAGGTCTAGAAGATTGGAAGCCAAAAGAGAATGGTACGTGATGACAAAGAGGACAAATATGATGACAACCATATAATTGGAGATGGAACTTATGGCAATGTAGGAAAGCTATAGACATATTTCTGTCCATAAAAAAACAATGCCAATCATTATTCTTACACATGTATAACAGTTATTGATAAAATATTACTTTAAACCAGTGGTTCCCAGAACAGGGGATAGGACACTAGAAAATGCAAAAACATATACCAGTATAATATTTTGACTCCATCTACAGTTCCTTTGCATATTTGGTACATATCATACTAGTGTATATCCATCCATCTATCCATCCATCTTCTTCTGAGGTCAGGTCACGGAAGCAGTAGCCTAAGCAGGGAGGCCTAGACTTCCCTCTCCGCGGCTACTTCATCCAGCTCTTCACAATGGAGTCTAAGGCTTTCCCTGGTCAGTTGAAAGACAGTCTCTCCTAAGTGTCCTGGGTGTTCCCCGAGGCCACATACCGGTTGGACATGCCCTGGACACCTCCTCAGGGAGGTTTCCGGGGGGCATCGTGACCAGATGCTGGAGACACCTCATCTAGCTCCTCTCAGTGCAGAGGCGGAGCGGTTCTAGTCCAGGTTTCTCCCTGATGACAGTGCTTGTCATTTTATCTGTAAAGGAGAGCCTAGCCACCCGACGGAAAAAACTCATTCCAGCCGCTTGTACCCGTGAGCTTGACTTTCCCATCACTACCCAAAGCTCATGACCATAAGTGTTATATATTGTTAAATGTTATATAGTATTATATAAATGTTATATATATTTAGACACTGCTCAAAAAAATTAGACAAACAGTTTGAAAACACATCAGATCTAAACGGGGGGGAAAATGGTCTTCAATATCTTTCCTGATAATAAGCAGGTGATGTATTAGTTACAAAATGATGCCACATAATTTGATAGAAATGAAAATGATCACCCTATAGAGGGGGGAAATCAAAGACACCCCAAAAATGAAAGTGAAAATATGATGCAGCAGACTGGTCCATTTTGATAAAATGTCATTGTAGCTACTCAAAATGATTTTCTGTAGTTTGTGTGAACCCCACGTGCTTGTACGCATGCCTGACGCTCCTAATGACACGACGGATGGGGTCCTGGAGGATCTCCTCCCAGATCTGGACCAGGGCATCACTGAGCTCCTAGACAGTCTGAGGAGCAACCTGGCGGCGCCGGATGGACCTAAACTTAAGGTCCCAGAGGTGTTCTATTGGGTTTAGGTCAGGTGAACGTGGCGGCCAGTCAATGGTATTAATTCGTTCATCCTCCAGGAACTGCCTGCATACTCTAGCCACATGAGGTCAGGCATTGTCGTGGACCAGGAGCAACCTAGGTCTTACTGCACAAGCGTAGATTTTGACAATGGGTCTAAGGATTTCATCCTAATACCTAATAGCAGTCAGGGTCCCATTATCTACCCAGTAGAGGTCTGTGCGTCCTTCCAGGGATATGCCTCCCCAGACCTTTACTGACCCACCACCAAACCGGTCATGCTGAATGATGTTGCAGGCAGCATAACGTTCTCCACGGCATCTCCAGACCCTTTCACGTCTGTCGCATGTGCTCAGTTTGAACTTGCTCTCATCGGTGAAGAACACAGGGCGCCAGTGGCGTAGTTGCCAATTCTGGTGCTCTAAAGCAAATGCCAAATGAGCTCTACGGTGCTGGGCAGTGAGCACAGGGCCCACTACAGGATGTCTGGCCCTCAGGCCACCCTCATGGAGCCTGTTTCTGATTGTTTGGTCAGAAACATTTACACCAGTGGCCTTCTGGAGGTCATTTTCTAAGGCTCTGGCAGTGCTCATCTTGTTCCTCCTTGCAAAAAGGAGAAGATACAGATCCTGCTGAGGGTTTAAAGACCTTCTACGGCCCTGCCCAGCTCTCCTGGAGTAACTACCTGTCTCCTGGAATCTCCTCCATGCTCTTTAGACTGTACTGGGAGACACAGCAAACCTTCCTGCAACGGTACGTATTGATGTGCCATCCTGGAAGAGTTGGACTACTTGTGCAACCTCTGTAGCGTACACGTACCGCATCATACTATCAATAGAGATGTTGATCCAAGCCAAATGAAAAACTACAGCAGTAGAAAGTTAGTAGGTAAAAAATCAGCCAAAAGAGATGAGCAGTCAGTGGCCTCCACCTGAAAAACCATTCCTGTTTTGGGGTCTGTCCCATGTAATGCCCCTGTAATAACCTGTTGTTGATTTCATTAACAACAAAGCAGCTGAAACTTATTAACAACCTCTGCTACTTAACTGACCAGATCAATATCCCAGACGTTTGACTGATGGGTTACTATACTTTGATTAAAAAGTGTTCCTCTAATTTTTTGAGCAGGGTATAATGTATATACATATAAAATATAATTTTATAGTTATACAGTATTACAAACTCAATAGCCTTCAGCTTCATCTGTAAACATTTGAAAATACTTAAATATCTGACTTGTAGAAAGGGGACACTACTTGATTAACCTTTGACCCTAAATACCTCAACCATCATATCCAATACATTGTTTCAAGATTTATTCTTGATTTGACGATATTGTGGAAATAGAACAACTGACACAACTGCAACTGCGAAAGTGCAAAAGGAAATATGTATGGATGCAGTGCGTGGTGACATTTCCGACAATGATTTTATTTGCTGCAATTTAGTTTGGTTACATTTCTGTTCCATATCCATTAATTTTAAAAAAGCACACCGAATGATGGCATTGTTGTGGTTTAACATTATATAAATAATGATTCTTATTGTGCATGTGTGTGTGTGAGTAAGCATCTCTACGTGCACACATGTGCATGCAACCCGGTGTATCTGTTGCCAGACGGCTGTCTCCTGGCATTGGCGTGCCCCCGCAGTGCGTGTGTATGGTTGTTGACAGTGTGGACGGTAATGTGTGATAGATCGCACTTCAGGGACCCCGTAATCACATCAGCCTAACCTAGTCTATCAGCTGGGCACAATGGGATACCCTTCACTCCTCCTTTAATCTGCTCTATCTAGTTCTTCTCTTACAGACTTCTTTTGAAGCTGTGATTTGAGTTAACCTGCATACATTTCATAGCATTTTAAAAATGTGTTTAAGTTACTTTTCCCCGCTTATTTTTGTTGTTTTATTTAGCCAGACAAAATTCAGCCATTCATTTTTGAAGTCGCAGGTGATTTTATGGGCAACCATGGACTGGTCGCCCGTCAAACACAGGGCACATACAGACAAAAAACCATTCACACTCAATTTCACACTTATGGTCAATTTACAGTATCCAATTGCACCAACATCCATTTTTTGGGGATGCAGGAAGAAGTTGGAGAAAACTCAAGCACAGAGAGAACATGGAAACCTTGATCTCCTAACTGTGAGGCACATGTGCTAACTACTACCCCACCATGTTCCCCTTATTTATAAGTGTACAATTTATTTTAAAACAGTACAGGTACATTTGTGTGAAAGAAATAGCAGTCCAATGTGACTAACCAGATCAATCACTGTTATTAGTATATTTCTATTGCTACATGGCAAACATGTTACCAGTAGGTGCAGTAGATTCTCAGAAAACAAACAAGGCCCAGCATTCATCACAAGAATGCTCTTAAGGCTGTGCAATTGGGCAATTACTGTAGTTGAAAGGGGTGTGTTAAAAAAATAGCAGTGCGGCATTCAGTCAGTGATCAGTAATCCATTTTGTGAAAAAAACAAGTGTGAATCAGGTGGGCCCTATTTAAGGATGAAACCAGTACCTCTTGAGCATGCTTTGAAAGCCTGAGGAAAATGGTTGTTCAAGACATTGTTTAGAAGAACAGTGGACTTTGATCAAAAAGTTGATTGGAGAGGGAAAACTTACAACGAGATTTGGCTGTTCAGCTAAAATGATCTCCAATGTCGTAAAATAGAGCAAAAGCAGAGACACATTGCAGAAAACGAAAGACAGCTATCAAAATCGTTTGAAAAATAACCAGATTGGCAAAGCCTCAGCCAATGATCAGCTCCAGGATGATCAAAGACAGTCTGGAGTCACCTGTAACTACTGTGACAGTTAGAAGACGACGATGTGTGAAGCTGATCTATTTACAAGAACCCCCCGCAAAGTCTCTCTGTTTAAAAAAAAAGCATGTGCAGAAGAGGTTACAATTTGCCAAAGAACACATCAACTGGAAATGGAGTAACATTTTGTGGACTGATGAGGGTAAAGTTGATTTTTTTGGGTACAAGACAGTTTGTGAGACAACCCCCAAACTCTGAATTCAAGCCACAGTACACAGTGAAGACAGTAAAGCATGGTGGTGCAAGCATCATGATATGGGCATGTTTTTCCTACTATGGTGTTGGGCCCATTTATTGCATAGCAGGGATCATGGATCAGTGTGCATGTCAAAATACTTGAAGAGGTCATGTTGCCTTATGCTGAAGAGGACATGCCCCTGAAATGGGTGTTTCAACAAAACAAGGACCCCAAACACTAATAAATGAGCAAATTCTTGGTTCCAAACCAACAAAATTAATGTTATGGAGTGGCCAGCCCAATCCCCAGACCTTAACCCAATGGAGAACTTGTGGGGTGACATCAAAAATGCGGTTTCTGAAGCAAAACCAAGAAATTCTAATGAATTGTGGAATGTTGTTAAAGAATCATGGAGTGGAGTAACAGCTGCATGTTGCGGCAAGTTAGTTGACTCCATGCCACACATACAACTTAAGTTTAGTGATTTACAGGATTGCCAAATCAAAAGAGAAACAAAAAGTTTGTACAAAATAGTTTTGAGGAAAGACAACAGCTGACGCTGCAATTTTTTTAACACACCTCTTTCAACTAATTGCCCAATTGCACAGCCTCAGGGCCCAGATCAAAGAATCTTGTTTGTTTTCGCAGACTCTATTGCACCTACCGGTAACTTAAAATATACTAATAACAGTGATTAATCTGGTTAGTCACATTGGACTGCTATTTTTTGTTAAAACTACTATATCTCATCAATAATGCGTCTCTCATTAATGCGACAAAACCCTCAATGTGTAAGGAAGTATCGTGAGTGACCTGTGCCAAGGTTAAGCAGACTATCCCATTATAACAGTCAAGCATGTTGTTATGGGGAGGGTCTTGAAACAGACGTGTGGGGTTGAGGTTGCATAGCATGGCCCCAGGGTTTGCCCATTCTGCAGCGCACCCGGCAAATGGCCCTTAGCCTTGCTAGTGCCGCTAGCCCTACGATCCATCAAACCATATGCTCTCAATGGGGAAGCTAACGCTAATGACTGATGAGTGGCTGCAAAGAGAGGGGAAGAAGGAGGGGAAGGGGCAAGAGGAAGAGGAGGAAGAAAGGACGGCAGCATGAGGCCAGAAGATTAAGCAAAAAGGTTAAAGAGAGGTTTTAATTTTAAACAAGTTAAAATAGTCTTTGCATACACTATGTAGGTGCTATGGAATATACTTTGTAATACCATAAAGGTAAAATTGTTACAGTTAAAAACACAATCTACCTTATAATAGACATACAGTAAACTTAGCTGTAAAATTATTTTTGTATAATTGTATATTTGATTGTTTGCAGGCCGATGGATACTAAGGGATTGTCCAAAGTAACCATTTTTTATTCGTCATAAATCAAGTCAACGTGTCTATCTTTGGCACTCAAGACTAAGTGAACCCCACAGAGCATACCCTGTTGACTCTATATGTGTGTATGTGTGTGTGTGCGTGTGCGTGCGTGTGTGGGTGTGAAGGAGAGCAAGAATTTGTGTGTTATCTGTCCTGCTGTGTGCTTGGCAGGGCCCTCAACTGAGCCATCCAGAATGTGTTTCATCATCATCTGCCATGACAAAGATGTCTAATGACGCACACATTCACCTATATGCACACACACATACACGCGGTCCCATCTGTGCCATGGCATCCGGGTGCTTGGGGACACTGCAGGGGGAAAGAAAAGGGAAACGACCCCACGTTCTTGCACCATGTGTCTTCCGTTTCCTCAATGCTTAATTCTTCTTTGTCATTGTGTTTCGTTCTTTTCGACTCTCTTATTTGAAGGTAGAACTATTAGAGAACCAAATTGTAGGCCCTTGTTGACACCCGCTTTATGCAGATGTCGTTGTTTTGACAATACAATTTATTAAATAGCCAAGAATAAATTAAGTACATTTGAGTATTGTACTATCTTCATATCATGATAGGATATTTCCCCTACGGTAAAATGTCCTTAAAATGCAACCTGCTACGTATTTACTACACTCACCTGGAATGTATGTATGCACTTGTCCGTTCTTAGCGTCGCCACAGCAAACCAGTGCATCATCGACAACGTGTCCCCCGCAACACTGGACCCTGTAGCCATTGTGGAGGCTCCCACTGCAGCACAGCTGGCCACCTATAGTGGAGTAGGGAACACCCCCACAGCAGCTGTCCCCTTGCCCCACCGAAACTCGGCCCTGCGAGTGGTCGGGGCAGCAGTATTCATCTACAAACACAAGGTCAGATGAAGGGAACGTGGTAAAGTCTAACAAAGTAAAAAAGACTCACGGAAACTCACTGGTTTTGACTGGAACATAGTATGCTCCACAGCACTGGTGGTCGGGAAGAGGTAGCAAGAGTTTGCCATTGCAGCAGACCGGACTGGAGGAATTACTGAAGCTCAGATAACGTCCATCACAACAGTAATGATGTGGTATCTTACTGAACAATACTCCAGAGCAGCAAACCTGGTTAAAACAGGAAAAAATGAAGTACATGTAGTACATAATCATCTGCACAAAAAAGATGTGCTGTCAGATGAGCAGCTATAAAGGTAATGTATCCCAAAGAGAGTTTGAAGGAAGAATGATCAACTTTGACGTTCACCTTCTAGATAATGTTTAAACATACATTTAAAGGAGATGTTGAATTTAAACGAAAGTAAACACTAAATTAGTGCCCTGTGAATTTTTTTTTCTAAAAAAACTGAACAGGAAAAACAGAATTTTTTCAAATTCTGTTTTTCTGTGCAATTTCTTTCAGTTTTAATTTATTAAAATTACGTTTTTCACATTTTACACTTATTTTTACCAGCGTAGTGTGTGTGTGATTTTTGGGTTAGTGAATAAAAGGTCAGTTAATTAAGTGCAAAAAAAAACCCCTTACGTTTCCTGATGCAATCCATAAATGAACAATTTAGCACAGTAATTGAGAAATGATGGTAGCCTGGCCAACTTTTCTAATGGGATGTCAGCCTCTGAACACATTGCTACAAAATCTTCAACAAACTGTTAAGTCCGTGCTTGTGATTAAGGAAGATGTAGTCACTCATGCAATTCCAACTGCAAATGTAAGATATTTTTATGACACGCTTATTTTGTTTACAGTTAGACATGTGTCAGACGGCGCTCTTATTTTGAAGGTCGGACGAATGTTCTGTGTGTGAGAAAGACTCTTTACGGCTAACGAGCTAGGGGCAAAAACAAACATGTATCTTATCTTTTTCACAAAGAAGCTAATCACCTGTACATCAGGGTGGAAACATGATATCCCACACACACTATAAGTGGCTGGACACTGCAGGTAGGAGCACCTGAGTTCTATGCCTCCTGCACCTTTCCCCACAGAAGGCATGCCCCCTGCTGATCTTAAGCCACATGACCCTAAGGGTCGTCTTAGGACTTCGTAGCCCACAATGATTCCATTTGGTTTTCCTGGAGGGGACCAGTCCAACTTGACAACCCTGAAAGAGAGAATGACAAAAAGGAGGATGCAGCCAATGAGGTGTGGATGAACAGTACGCCATAGTAACTTCTACTATTCAAAACAACAAATGTCACCTTGAACCCAGTACTTGTACAAGCGGTGTGGCCAGGCCAGCAGGTAGGTCCTCCACAGTGATTGTTTGAGTAACATTGCTCCGAACACACGCATACACAGTGCACACCTCCACCTGAAACACACAGCACTCTCACCTACTTTCTGTGTATGGATAAAGATATATCTTTCAAAGTTTGTGTACCTGTATATTGTAAACATTAAAAGGTAGTAAGTTGTCCAGCAGGTAAGACCCAGAGCTGTTGTCTAAGCTGCCATGGAGGCGGTCGTCCACATAAACTCGGTAAGCAGTAATGGCTCCGTTTGCTTGTAGAGGAGGAAACCAGAGCACACGAACAGTGCTGCTGTTAACCGGAACTACTTCTGGGGCCAAAATCCCATTTGGCTCTGGGGATTGGAGCACAGACACAAAACTTTAGTGATTTCATGTAGATTAAAGTTGTAAAATGTACTCATCAATACTCATGTTGTACTGTACATATACAGTACTAGACATGGACATGGAGTACAAATTGAGATTGATCAGGGCAGGCTTGTAAAGCTGTCAAACACCTGTGAACTTGAAACATGTAAATCAGTGCTATATTCTGTCATAGCAGCTCTACCTTTCTGATTTGTTGTACTGTAAAGTCTGAATTGTTTAGTTATCTGTTATCTTTGACACCACCGTCCCCAAAAACTTATAATCAACTGGCTTAATAAAATAAAATAAAAAATTACAGTCTTAAACTCTGTGGTTTATGTGTGTAAAAAGTGGCAACGGCCAGAAAATTTCAAGTAAAATTGTACCTAGGCAAGTCATTTTAAGGCAAACCTGCTGCTATACCTTTCATTTACTGCAACAGGAGGACATAATCAGCACAATACAATAGATGAATAGGCCATGATTTAAAAAAGCTCCTGAATAAAGTTAAACAAGCCATGCTTTTCCTTTACCACCTAATGGTTTTCTAATGTTTGAATGCACTTTTTAGTACATATTTGAGATGAAAATAAGTGATTCATATGTGATTATAATTAAAAAGACAGATGTATCTGCCTTTATAAACAAAATAAGGATCATTTTCAGATGGCATTACCAGATAGCTACTATTTCACCATGATCTTAATTATTCATTCATTCATTTTCTATACCGCTTATCCTCATTAGGGTCGCGAGTATGCTGGAGCCAATCCTAGCTGACTTTAGGCGGGAGGCGGGGCACACCCTGGACTGGTCGCCAGTCAATCGCAGGGCACATATAGACAAACAAAGACAAACAAACATTCACACTCACATTCATACCTATGGACACTGCATCACGAGAGATGTCTGTAACATTTCCTGTTTTTTTTAGCAACATGAAAATCTTTAAAAAAAAACACACAGCTCTCAGACATCACACAACTCTAATTCACTACAAACTACAACTTCAAAGATGCACATAATGAGATGGCCAAGGAGCATTTCCATTTATTGATTGTATATTTTTAAACTACATAAACTTTAACTTCCATAGAAAGCCTAATTAATAATTGCTGTGTTGTAATAGCTTTCCTCTGACATGTAAGTGGCCATGCTAGCTGTCTGGCTCTGGATAGTTTGTGTGTGTTGCCGACAAGCTTTTTTACAACACCTTAAATCTGCCTGGCATGCACAGTCTGTATTGATTTCATGCCTCACTACATGTATTTAACATCTCCCGTGAAGTGCAGAGACACAGCGAAATGCACATTAACACAGACACTTAGCAAAAGTGTATTGAATTTACACACTCAACTCCATACCATCACTTACATTAATACTGGTAAACAATATAACTTTGACACACACACACACACACAGCCAAATTAATTATCAATTCCCCAAAGCTTTTTGGCCGTTTTTATTATCAATAAGCAGGCATTAATTCACATACCTCCATCCTCGGTGGTGACATTAACTATTGACTTTGTTGTATTATGTGCTCCATTAGACACGTGTAATGACAACATGTAAGTGGTCATGGGCCAAAGGTCAGTCACCACTGTAGAGAGGCTTTCCGGGGGAAAAGCCAAGTTTTGTCTTGAGTTGGCTGAGACGACTGTAAGGAAGTATAACTCTACTTCACCCTGCAGGTCCAGCAAAGCTGAGGGTGAGGAGAGAGCAGGGTTAACAAGGTGTATAAACAGGATCAGCTTTATGTGACATCGGCCTTAGGTTACTATTATGGGTATGCGCTAGGGTGCTCCATTCGATCGGCCACTGATCAGTATCGTCCGATTTCAAATCGAAGATCGCCAAATGTTGATACATGTCTTCCAACGTCGAGCTCAAAAGCCAATCACCCGTTGCTAACACTATTACTTTGATGCAGTGTAGTATCTTGATCTAACTAACATCTTTGACAGCGTTGTCCTCCCACTCCCCCCCCACAAAGCAATAACAAACATTTCTGCCGTGTCGAAGTTAACTGCCAACATATGCCACCAAAACTTGTTTGTGGGCGTAGCACATTAAAAAGACGATTGACGTAGTACAAGAGGCACGTGTGTGTGTGAATAATTGAGTAATACAGAAGCTGAAGCTAATAACCCAAAAAAAATATTTAAATTATTGAACGAGATGAGTAACCCTTCTCAGCAGTGCAAGATACTAATTTGCTGAGTACTTTTCACACTTAAGGTGATTTTATGGTTCTTTTTTTCATATCACATAGCCAGTAGCAGGGGTGCAGCCAGAAATTCTGGCTCCCAGGAAAACAATCATAATGCCTGTTTTTTTTTTTTATACGTATTTTTGGGTCCCCTGGCAAGGGACCTTGGAATAGTTCTGACTTTTCACCGTTATACGGCACCCCTTGCCAATAGCACTTACTATAAATAAAGAAAAATGTATATTAATCCATGCGATCAGTCCTGGATGGTCGGAACAACAACATAAATCCCTGATTAAAGCATCCCTAGTATGCTCACTTCATTAGGTTGACCTGCACAATCTTAAAACATAAAACAAAACTGCATGATCTTAGATGACTACAATGCACTTACTCAGCATCATTCAATTGTTCACGATAGGCTACTGCATAAAAAGCAACGCAACAAAGCAATCAGGTACTTTAATAAAGACGGCTCCAATGAAACATGAAATCTACAACATGTCATGGAAGACCGTAGTAGTCTTACAGGGTGGTGTCCAGTTGGCATGAACCGCCGTGTGATTGATAGCATGTGCAAACAGTGATGGAGGATGGAGAGGAATCCCAGCCATGGTCACTGCTGTGACAATTTCTCCTGAAGAAAAGCCCACATCATTGTGGACCACTAACTGATACTGGTAGCGGGTGAATCTGTTGAGAGACGACGGCAGTGTGATTACAACGTAGGTTATGTTACTAAATTAGTAGACGGGAGGAACAATTGTAGTTTCCTTAAAAATTAGAAGAGAGAAAAAAAGATAAATACAATGCTTGTTAATACAGCCTATCATAGCAATCCACAGGCACAACAGTGAGTGAAATTGAGAGAAATGTATATGTTTGGATGCTTAGTAAATGCTATTTTATACTTTTAAACTTTTTACAGAAAGCATTATGCATAGCAAAAACAAGGAGAGTAAGGAGAAATATAAAGAGAAAAATTATTTTGATGCACAATGACTAAGGGACTAATGAATAATATGGATTAATCAACAACTACAAATTCATGCAAAAACTGGGATCCAGATTTTCTCTGAATGTGTTTCTAAATGTAATGGCGTCCAGAGGAGCTGACATCATGTTGTTTTATTTTGGCAGCAGTTGAGACTGAATCAACAGTGCCTCTGCTGCAGCCAAGAGGCAATCAATTTTTGCCACAATTTCTACCCATCACGATAAATCAACAATCAATCCCACAAAATTTACAAACTTCTTAATGATCAATTACTATTAACTATAATGCATATTCCTTCTTCAGATATTCAGATATTTCCTCCAATGCTCTCTCAAATGTCAATAAAACAACTAACCAAAATGATTGAAAGTGCTGACTGGTTCAAAAATATGTCTTTTGATGACTTGAAGCACAAAAGAGATCCTAAGTCAAAAAAAGTACACCCAGAGTGGTTTAGCAAGCAAAGGGAGATTTAAAAAAAACACATCAGCTTCCGCCAAGTGCCAAACTGAGATTAGGGGGGGATGCTGTGTGAAAAACAATTTAATTCTTTGGAATATTTGCTTAATGTATCTTTGAGCGGTATTAAAAAGATCGGCATCAGCAGCAACTCGCCGATCGGCTCTGCACACATGGCTGGCTGCGACGCCGGCGTTTGCTCTAGAGCTCATTTCAGTAATCTCACCTGCTTAGGCCTTTATCTTGGTAGAACAATTTGGTGCCGGAGTAAACATGGAGCCAGCGATGGAGATCTTCAGAAGGGTTAGCGGATGGGGCTGTTACTATGGGGACGGCCAGCGGCTGGTGGGTTTTACGTCGCAGCAACTCGTATCTGAAGGGAAAATTTGAATAAAAGCAACACGCACGCACGCACGCACGCACGCACGCACGCACGCACACACACAGTGTATTAGGTGTTCAGGACTGTATTAACGCACAACACTTGTATAGCTTTGTGTGCACGTTTGAGCACACAGACACACCTAAATGACTATACACACACACACAGACACCAAAAAAACTTGCACACAATTTTCAGCTCAGTCCTTATCGCTCATTTACTCTTCTGCCTGTTTTCCATGTTCTCTATTTGCTTATGTTGCCTGCATCCCGCCCCTCCCTTTCTCTGTTGTGTTTTTCTGCAGGGTTAGTGTTTTCCTCTCCCCACAGTGATGCTAATTTCTGCTGTAATCAGAAAAGAAGGGCTTAATGCCACCTTTTAACCAACCCACTTAGACAAACACGCTGAGCTGAGCTGTGCAGAACACAGAGATGTGCTCATGCATTTTAATTGCCAGTAATGAACAACTGACGTTTTATTTACAGAACTTGTTGCCACAAGAAACAGGTCAGAAGAGAAAAGGCATGCATACCTTTATTATGAAAAAACCTGTGGCTCAATATGCTATAAAGTGATGAAAACGTAATTATACAGTGTACGCCACACAGAGTTCGACGCCAACAATGTTGCATCACTAGTCTCTGTGCTTACCTGATGTTAGGTCCATTGGGCTTGTGCGGAGGTTCCCAAGAAACAGCAAGGAAGGACTCACTGACAGCCACTACCGACAGGGCTGCAAGACCTTGGGGGTTTGTGGGTAATGTTGTAGCTTCAGTTGGCAAACTTTCTGTGCATCCTCCTACATATCCACCTCCCTTGGAGCACACCAGCACGGTGACGCTATAGTTTGTGTACGGAATCAAGTCTTTCACCCTGACAGCAAGATCGGCTGTCTTGCCGCCATTGTGGAAGATGCGAGGTTGTGGGAGACGGAGCTCATAACCCGGGATCTCCCCGTTGGGAATTAAAGGTGGAGACCATGTGACCTGAAACAGAATGGAAAGAGTGTCAACTCGGTGTTGTACTTGTGTAATGTGCAGGTTACACAAAGAATACAATATTCATGAAGAATATACCTCTAAGATTGCACAAAAACATAAAATACACCCAACCTTCATTGAGCCAATGCACACATTTATCATTGGAGAAATATCCCATGTAGCACCATAGTGTTGTTTTGTTGTATGAATAGCAACAAGTGGATACACAGTTTAATTATGTACCTTCTGCCATCTAGTGGAAGAGCATTTCATTGTTCTGCCTGTCACTATACATCACTGGCATAGGTAGCAAAAAAAAACATACATATTTTTCAGTAACTAAATAGTCATTGTTCTCAATTTCTTCTCAAATTGGATATTTTTCCACAGCACACCTAAGGATCTCTCATGGCACACTGTGCCACGGTGGTTGGGAATCACTGATCTAAGGATTAACCCCACAAAAGTCCTTCACTTTTTCTTTGACATTGTGTGCTGTCTTCACAGAAGCATACCTATAAGCATAATGTCACATATCTTTTTTTATACAACATTATACTGAAGCTAGCCAATTAGCTATATTGACTATTTGATGAAAGGATGGAGGTTTACTTCTTTACATCTCAATAGCTGCAATATTCAGTAATAATCGAGTTTTGGAGCCAGGACCCAGAGAATATGGAAAGGACAACTGGCATCGGTTCCGGCCACCATATTGTGGTACAAAATGGATGGGTCGCAAAGATGGCACTTTTCTAAAGGATCAGTTTTGGATGTTTTTTTTTCTTCTTTTCAGTTGTCATGAAATCACATGTTTTGTTACAGTGCTGAAACAACACTTTTCTGGTCCAGGAGGTTGGGGAAACATACCACACATTAATTGGGGGTCCTGGTAGGACCCAAACATGGCAAATCCCCCCATGGAAGGATTTAAATCCATACTCAAGTTTTATATTTTGAACATGATTTTTAAACACTGGCATTTCAAAGCAAAACATTACTGAAATGACTGAGGAAAAAAGGAAAATCAATCAATTTTTATCATGTTAAGAAATGATGCAGTCCTCGAAATGGCCACGTCTGTTTCCCGAGGCATAGGTTCTCTACCCCTGCCGTAGAGCATAAAAATGGATGAACAACATACCAACAGCCATGTTTTCCACAACGTAAAAGTTGTTTATATAAAGTGGTGTGAAAAAGTGTTTGACAACCCAGCTGAACACAAAATGCAGTTTTTTAAATGAAACTGTTTATTATTAAGAGAGAAACAGCCACACCTACATGGCCTATTGTGAAAAAGCCCACCCTGTTAAAACACCATTGACGTAACCGGTGTATCTACAGGCATATCAAAAATGTGTGTTTTATATCATGCTTCTCGTTACACTTTTACGGTTATATTTTTTTCTTTATTATAACAATTAATGTCAAATGGAAATTTAAACATGGAAAACATTCAAATCTGAAACGGACCGTTTTTGTTTGCCTTATGTCCCATGGGGAAAATGGCTTCCAAAACTGAACAAATCAGAGGTTGTGCAGTGTCCTTTTCACTGCTTGCTGACGACAGCAAAAAGCTTTTAGATGGATGAACTACAGGAAGTCATGGCACAGTATTTGTGTGTACGTGCGTATCTGCATCAGAGTGTGGACACCATGTTGCAGGGGTCCTACAAAGTGTTGTCATGTGGGTGGCTTCCCAGTGTGCATGTGTCATCACATGCCTTTGCAATCAAATCTCTCGTGGGAGAGATAACCTGACTTTGACTTGAGCAGACGATTCCTTTCATCACATTTAAAAATGTGGCGTGCACACACATAGGCATACACAAAGATAAACACGCACACGCATGCACTGGTGCCATGCTAAAATAATGAAAGGGGGCTGGTAATGGAATTGCCGCATGCAAAAACAAAAGCTTGCAGTTGCCGAGCGCTGTATTTGATTTGGAAGCTGTTCAGGTCGTCAGCATTTTAAGGGTAAGGATGAAGGTAAGTGGCACACAAAAATGTCAAAATGCAAAAACTCATCTACAAAAACTCATCTTAAATGTGTTGAGTGAATACAGTACATAAACATCGATGTTTCTGATTCGTTCAAATAGAAACGGTAGAAAATGCATGCACATGTATGCTTATCATACAGCACATTTTAACAGAACATGGACGCCAACACACTTATGCACACAAACTGCCATGTACTGTAAGTCATGAGTTCAGAGAGGCTTAATACATATGAGTGTAGGTAATTAGGTGGTCAAATGTTGATGGGAATATTATGAATGAATGTCACGAATAATTATTTCTCATGCAACCTTGATATTCATTTAACAAGTGACACTGGGAGGTGATACAGGACACACACACTCACACACATGCAGCTGCATATGGACAGGGTCGTGCTGAGTTAGGTAGCTCATTTCCCAAAGTGCGTGTAGGGTGTGCTTTGAGCTTCAGTCATTTACAGATTGAATAGCCTGATGTAATCTGGAGATGGTGAAGACAGTGGAGACCCTCGGCTGACACAGACCACAGGGGCTAAGGCCAGTACAGTCTCAGTACTCTGTGTGTGTATGTTTTTGTGGATTTGAGAAAGACAGCGTGAAATGATAATGTTGCCGGTGTGCGAGAGAACGTGTGTATGTGTGATCATCATGCTATTATTATAATATTCAAAAAAAGAAGGTATTGGGAGAGTGCTTTTCAGATGAGAGTACAATTCTGTCCTCATCAAGAGTAAGCGCCAATGAATTGACTTGAGCAAGCAGGTCAATTCATGTTGACATTCTTTGCTTTGCAACCTTTTTTATAATATAAATACTGTACATGTAAATATTCAGTCAGGACTAGTTCAAATGGGCGAAAGACATTCACTACAGTAGCTACAATTCTATAGTTACAACTCTTGTTTTGGTTAAAAATGTGGTCATGAGTCTAATTGGGAAGGTTGTGTTTATATCAGCTGGTTTGGTGGCAGATGTTATACAGAACTTAACCAAAAACAGTTTATCCCGTATGCCTACTGCACAGAACATGCCAATGCAGCCATATAATGCCTGGACTACCACGTAGAGCCAACTATAACAAGTCATCTTTTTCTCAAGGCAGGGGATGCCAAATTCAAAGACAGTTTCTTATTGTATTCAATAACATTGAACTCACAACTGGAAGATTACCAAGAAAATCATATATTTATTGACTGCTCAACATTTTGATGGCTCTACTTTATTGGCCAGCATTGTTCTCACCAGGTCACTTGCTCTGAATGAAGGAGAAGCCAGCTACTCTTTCGTTTTTATAAATCTCCAAAATATGAGATGATGCTAATATTTAGGGCAATATGGTACTATTGCCATTGTCACTAACTATGTAGCCTGATACTAGAAAAGTTGCCTATATAATTATATTTTCTATTGTATTCCGTCAATGGGTACATACTTTTATGACATGAGATGCAGAAGAGACCTTCGAGAGAATTAAGGGGACGAGTGTACTCAAAATCCTCTATGTTGTCAAGGT
Source organism: Oostethus manadensis (assembly GCA_024372805.1). NCBI lineage: Eukaryota > Metazoa > Chordata > Actinopteri > Syngnathiformes > Syngnathidae > Oostethus > Oostethus manadensis. The sequence continues at coordinate 748,026 of QODF01000086.1, forward strand.
CAATTGGTAACCAGGAAGCGACCAGCCTGCCTGTCCAATTAGCATCAAGCAGGAAGAACATTTTCCATCTTGGATGTGTGACCCCTAAAGCTGTGCAGCTGTAGAGATGACAGGGGTGGTTCTGGAATAATGACAAGCATTAGCATTTTTTGGCTGTTAGCATTAGTGAGGGGCTACGTGTGAAAGTGTGTCCATGCACATGTGCAAGCATAATAAAGTGTCTGTGTGTTTCCTTGATAGGCCTTGATGTGGGATTAGCCAGAGCTGGAATTTAACGCTGGCCCCGCCTTCAAAATGGCCGACAGGAAGAAGGCCGCCTTCGACAGGGTCACAGCCCCACCCATTTTCTGAAGGGGACCTTGAGTTGAATGTTTTTTGCTTTCTCATTAAATCCCGAGAAGGGATGACAGAGGAATGAGTGTGACATTGCTTTGACTTTTCAACACTGTCAAACTCACACAGACTAGAGAATTTCACAATTAAACTATACTGTCTGGTCCTGCATATTTTACATTTTAAGAGACCACAGGCATCATTGAAGGTCAAATCAAAATAAAGATCACCTGTATTGACTCTGGTCCCAACACTTTAACCATCGGAGGAGCCACACCAGCTGGTCGAGAAGGTCTGGTAATGATACTGGCCCAGGGTCCTGCAAGTATGGATCAATACTTTGAGTTTGACAAGAGGAGACATTCATTGTTTTGGGATTGTGGAGTGAAGAAGTACTATTACCTGTGGAATTTCCAGCCTGATTATGAAGCACAAGTCTATAGTCGTAAGTTGTCCACGGGCTAAGTGCTGAGGAGGAGTCCAAGAAAGAAAGAGGGAAAAGTTCTGGAGCAAGATGGCCTACTGTGGAGAGTTGCTCTGTTCCGGCAACTCTGCGTTCAATCTGCCACCTTTGTCAAGACACAGGACGGGAAAAAGAGTCACAGGATTACAATATCTAAAGTTAGGAATACACTGCATTTTAGAAGTAATGTTTGAAATTAAAATTTACACAGAATGTGTAAATCAATCAAATGAAAATCTAAAAATGCCGGCCTGCAGGTGTCCGTAGTGAGCATTTCCACCTGTTGCCACCCGTCTGAACAAAGAAAAAAGACAATTTCGGTTGTCTATGCTAAATAATGAGAACCACCAAGGAATGTTCTTTCCCTATTAAGTGTGCCTTAGTCTGTTCCGAAAAACGAATAAAGAGATACAAAGGAGCATATAGGCAAGCAATAAAAACCTTGCTCATCTACTTTGCATAGGCAAATTGGGAGGACTAGGGGTTTTGGATTCACTAGGTTTTCGTATAACAGGTTGGAAGCTGCCAGTTACTCCTGGTACCCACTTGAAAACTCTATGACTTACCTGAAATCTGTTCTGATTTACAGTCTGTCTGGTGTAGGCCTAGTTTTACAGAGGAATAAGATGTGTACGTACGTGATCATCTCTCACCTCTCTAAAAGTCCGTTTGGTCTCTGTGGTGCACCCCAGGACAGGAGAACAGAGGTGGGTGTGTCAGAGTAAAGGTGAGGTGCAGGGAGTCCTTCAGGAGGAGCTGGCAGGGTCCGGAAGTGCACCGTTTTCGACATTGAACAACCCACGCTGGTGCACGCTTCCAGCTAGATGATAGGGCAATGATTAATACATTTAGTATCTTGAAGTACAAGCTAAACCAAAGATCTGAAGGAGCAAATTATACTTGGATGTTGTAGGAGTTGTACGGAAGGAGGTCAAGGAAGGTGTAGCTTGTGGTGTTCCCTGGAACAATGACTGATGGTGTGAAGAGACTTAAACTTGATGAACTGTTGTAGTGGAGAACATCTTGCTTAATTAAATGTTCACTGTTTGGTCTGGTTAATGTGTATCCTTTGTGGGGCACTGGAGGGTTTGGGTACACCCTTGAGAAGACAATGGATCCAGTAGAATATAATGGCTTGGTGCCTTCATTAGTAGACACTGGAGTCTGGTTGCTCTTTATGAGATGTCGATCTGAGCCAGAGGTGGTAACATTTAGTTCTGGTTCCAAATTTTGACTTGAGTAAGGGTCTCTTGAGTTAGAACTGGAGATTGAGTTGAGTTTCAAACTGGTGCCGGGTTTGGTATGTAAAGTAGAGTTAGCATCGGAGTGAAAATAAAGGCTGAAACTGGTGATGATGCCATTAGGTTGGGAGGGAGGTGCCCACGTTACTGTCACATTTCGAGGATGGAGCATAACAACAGTCAGAGGGTCGAGTGGACCTGGACCTGTTGGGACAAAAATAAAGGTATACTCAGGAGGTAGATGCAGACACATCGAGAAATAATACTTTATGTAATGTATCTGTGAAAGACTAGGAAAGTGTCCTTGGAGCTTCCCGGGTGTACATTTAGTAGTAGTACTCAGTTCAGATGGACACTGTCAGAAATATATTTCATTGAATATTGTTGTAGCTATTTATGTAGGTTTCCATGGCATACTGAAATGTCATGACAAAATATGTTTATGATTATGTGGGTGTACCTAATGAAGAATCTGCTCAGTACACCGCACCAAAGCCCATCTCCCTCATGCCTGTACATCCCCAGTGTACAGTTTCATAAGAACACACACAGACACATGTCAATACACCTAGACACTTCGTATACTAACACACACATGCATGCTTCCAACCACACTGATGTAGGAGAGCAGTAATGGTGGACTGTGAAGGGCAGGCAGATCAAGATGACTGAGCGGACTGAGGGAGCATGCTGCGCCGCTAAGTGCTACCGCTAACTGGTAACGGCTTTCCCAGATGGAGATGTGTACATGTGTGGCACTCTGTGTGTGCGTGCGTCTGTGTGTGTGTGTGTGTGAGGATGTGGAAGAGGGAAACATCGGGAAAATGTAAAAGAAAATGGGCAGTTGAGAATATACCTGTACGACTGTATAAGAGTGCAAGTGTGCAAGTATGCATGTATACGGACATCAGAGAGTGTACAGTATGTGTTTTGGACACGGCCCTGTTAGGGATCCATATTTATTAATTTGAATTGATGATTCTGTTTATCAGTATGTCCCCATTGTCGTTATTAGCAATTACAAATTGCTTTTGCTAAGTAGTTATTATCCTTATTCATCAAATCTTTAATCTGCAGGGAATTACAGTACATAACTTGAATGCTAAAAAGTCAGCTGCCTCAGGGAAGTAAAAACAACTCATCTGATGCAGAGGTTACAGCTATTTAGTGCAAAAAATAATCCCATGCAGCACTATTTTGGTCAGGTTGATATGTGTCCTTATTAATCATAACTTGCACTCGTTAAAAACATTTTTTCTGTATTTTCTCTGCCTGATTGCCTGTAAATATTCTCATTCATTGTACTCTCAAAGCATTGAATCGATTGCAAATAGATTCTGTCTGGACATGCCTCCTTCTTGAGAGGATAAATAGACTGAATTAATTCAATTTCTGGCCGCACGGTGGATGAGTGGTTAGCACATTGGCCACACAGTCAGGAGATCTGGAAGACCTGGGTTCAAATCTCCGTTGGGCATCTCTGTGTGGAGTTTGCATGTTCTGCCCGTGCGTGTGTGGGTTTTCTCCGGGTACTCCGGTTTCCTCCCACATTCCAAAAACATGCATGTTAGGTTAATTGGCGATTCTAAAATTGTCCATGGGTGTGAGTGTGAATGATTGTTTGTCTGTATGTGCCCTGCGATTGACTGGCGTCCAGTCCAGGGTGTACCCTGCCTCTCGCCCAAAGCCAGGTGGGATAGGCTCCACCATCCCCGTGAGGGTAATGAGGATAAACGGTACAGAAAATGAATGAATGAATAATTCAATTTCTCAGACTAGAAATGCCCTATCTAGTCAATTAGCATGAACTGATGAAGTTTCGGAGCCCAGGTGAAACATCTTTTAAGACAACCTGAACAGTCCAGTTGCGATCGATCCAATTGAATTTTTGTGATTGTAGAGTGTGGCACAATTAAAAACATTTCCAGAGGATGGCCTTCTGATTGTAAATACTCTGATTGTAAAAAGTGCAAACCGAGTTAATTTGTTCCATGGTCAAACTGAGGTTGGTTAATCTTTTGAAATAAGTTATGCAAAAAAGCCACAAAAAGCCAAAAAAGCAAAACAGAAGCCCAGAATGCTCTTTTCATACTTGCTTATGCACCATGGTGAGACATTTATTTTTTCTACTACTTTGTACTTGTACTACTACTGCTATTTTGAACTAATTTAGCGGTACTTTCCTTCCAAAAATACTACTCAAATGTCATCATTGTACCTCGGACGTTATATTTTTTATTATATAGCATCACCAAAGCCATGCTAACTCAGCTATTAAAATTAGGTTAATTAAGTCTCTCCATATTGACCATCCACAACTCATCCATATTATGCACATGCAAGGTTTACAGCAGCATAAATAGCATATTATGTTATTATGACTGTCTAATGTTATTCTAATGTTAGTTTATGTTGATGATAATCTTTTTTTATTATTTTTTTTTAATTTATTTCAAGCCACACAAAATACACAGGACAGAACATAATGAACATACACCTATAAACAGGAACAATTTGTCTTGAAAAGGAGTGGGAAGAAGACAAGATTACAAAATATGTTTACAAAAAGCTTAATCTTTTGTAAACCCTTTCGTTCCTGACTTCTCTCCTTCCTGCAATGTGCCACAGCCTCTCTCTCTTTTTCTGCTCTCCCTGCTAAATAAACAATGCAGCGAGTTGACCTTTTGGGTTAACAGGTTTTTATGCTAACTCTACTCAGCACTCACACTGATTCAATTACCACCAAAGGTCCAGTGAACCCCTGGAATAAGCGAGGAGCCTGTCTCACTGTCTGTCAAGAGCGGCAAGTCTGGTGCCTCATTTCCAGTTTGCAAAGCTAGTCTTTCGCTATGTGACTAGACCAGGGGTCAGCAACCTGAGGCTCCAGAGCCAAGTGCGGCTCTTTTATCATTCTGCTGTGGCTACAACTGCTTTATGCTTCTGTGTCGTCACTACACCGTCTCTTTATGAGGTTTTCAAAGTTCTACGTCAGAGTTGAGCGTGTGTAAGTCGACGCCAAATTGCTACGGGCAGTGTTTTCTGGTGAGTCAAATCGGTGAGAAACCATGATGCCAGTCAACTATTTCGCTTGTTAGGCTAACAATGGTAACCAAAGAGATACAGAGAGTGGTGCTGGAAGTGTAACTAATCCATGTGTTACAACACTTTTATTCCAAGTATCTATCCAAAATCAGTAGAAAAAGCTTAAGAAAAGCTTAAAAAGCATAACTAATTGCCAGGTGGCAACATGTGTCCATCATCACTTGCTTAAGGAAACTACGTAGTGCTGATGGAAAGGGCTCAAAATGGCTCTTTCGAAGCTAAAGGTTGCCGACCCCTGGACTATACATTCCACAATCTAGAGGTGCTGTAGTCACATCTCTAAGGACTTTGCTTGGGGAACCTCCAGAAGAACAAAACACCCACTATGGATAAATGGAACCGGTTGCAGGAGATTAGTTTGCTTCCCAGCTTTGCCCTTTTGCATGGAACCAAATCATACCCCTACTGTCCTTTTGCATGAAAACGCGTATTAGAGCGGTTGTTTATACTGTGTTTATACTGTTTATACTGTGTTGTTTATATCACTGTTATCAGTGATATGCGGTGGGGTTCATGGCTGGTGAGGCACCTACAACATTGCTGTCCATTTATTTGTATTAACTGAAAATCATCTGTGGTCTTTCCTTTTGATTATGAAGTATGCGTACACTAGCCTTCTTCCAAAAAAGCTCTGATACTTGGTTGTAAAAGTCTGATTACATTCTGGTGAGCTTAGGTATATAATTCTCCATCTTGGCAGTCAAATTCATTCATGCATTTAACAAAGCATATAAATAGCTTTAATGCAAGGTTTTCCTCCCTACGGAAGCACAGCAGTGACAAGGACCTTTCCAAAAAACAATAATTTTTGAATTGCGTATTGGCAGACATGAGCAAGTGGCAGCACTGCGAGACTGTGACCTTGAGCAAGTAAACACACCCTCATTTTAGTAATCATGGATCAGGGCAACAATGTGCGTTAGCCATAGAAATGTTTTATAAAAAACAGTGATAGTTTCACAGCTGTGCAGAGGGGTTTCTGACTTCCATCATTGTTTTTTAAATGGCATGTTTTAAGGTTTCAATTACTATGAATAACATTTTTCTTCTATCGCTCTTGGTTTTATTGGATTGTTAAAAAGTTCCCGTTTTTTGATGTCACCCTGTTACTATTTACTTTTTGTATTTAGTTATTATATATATATATATATATATATATATATATATATATAAAGTATATCATATTAAATTTTTGTTATTTACTTTTTGTTATCGTTATTAGTTATAAATATTTTCATCATGGCTCTGCCTCACCTGCCTTCACTGACTGCACCTAACTGTCATGCATGCATTGTACATTTAATAATAAATTGTACTCAGTAGAAATGATTCTCAATTTCAAGTCTTGCAAAGTACAAAGCATAAGGCAGTCACCTTCATCAAGCCCACCTCATTGACATCAAGTAACCCTTGTGTCACCCTTCCCTCTCCCCCCAAGTGTTGAGTGTTATTTAAGCTTTACTGGCGCGTGTAAAATTCTGCAATTTGAAGGGCTGTTAAGTTTTTCAATTGAAATTTTCATTTAAGATGCAGGTGATCCGTTTTCCTTTTTTCATTTTACTGACACTTTACTGCCCTCTGGATAGGAAGGAACAAGGCGTTGAAAGAATGCGTTGCCTCCTCATCTCAAACGCTTTTGTGTTCCTCGCCCATCATTCCGAGTGTGTCTTTCGTCGTACCTCGACAATGGTGCGTCTTTCCGCCTTTCCTCCCCCTCTCTCTTACATCTCCTCTCTACAGTAAAACATGGTAGCAGAAGGCTAAAGCGAGAGTGTGGGGGCCGCCAAGCCTTAAATCACATTTATAAGGATTTGGTTAGCATAGTAATAACACAATCAAGTGACAAGGGGCTAGGAAAGAGGGCGGTAGGAAAGATGGTGGGTTTGCAAATGTGTGTGTGTGCATACTTATTTAGTATCCCTTTGTGCAAATCAGTTTGAGCACATTTAAATGTATAACTACATCAAAAGAATAGCAACATTTGGCCTTATGCACATTTTTAAGGAGTGTGTGTGACAGGAGCTTCTGAAGGTGAGTTGTGCTCCTGGAAGTCAAAATGGAAGCGCAGCTTAAGCGTTATCAACGCACTTACGACGCGGTGTCAAACCATGACAAGCAATAGTGTGAGAATTTACATTGCATTCCATATCTTTGCTTCCTAATGTCGCCGCTGCTTGAGGAGATGCCAAGAAGAGCAAGTGAGAAGGTGCTGCCAAGGTCATGAGCTTGATTTGTATCCCTCACATCACAAGTACACGTAATGTGCATTATATCCTTTGAGTAACCACGACGGCAAACTAACTCAGAATTGTCAGTCATTTAAATTTGTTGCAATGGTACTTTCAGGAGCTGACATTTAGGAGGGATTTGTATAATTCCTGCCAACCTTCAGACCGATCAATGTGATATAAAATAGAAACGTTGAAACGTTAGCAAATAATACACTGCATTAGAATCAAATGTGTGTCTTAGTCAGAGCATGAAATCATTGAAATCAGTCTAGTGTTACAAAAGAAAAAGGTTGGACGGTCAAGTTTTGTAAATGTGAGCTGTGACTATCCTTTCACCAGAGGACTTCAAGAAAGGTACAACAGCTTGAGAAAAATAAAATCACTAAAATAAAAATATAATTCAAGTCCAATGCTGTGGTTGTCTTTAGCTGTTGTTCTAAAATTTTTGCTGTTATCTTTTTCCTCTCTTCTTCTGTCCCCTTTCAAACTCTGTGCCATGCTATATCCAATACATACTGAAGTAGTATATCAAACTCACCTGTTGCACAGCATAACTGTTCCCTTCCGAATAAATAAATAATGATAATAATAATAATAATAATACTTAAAGCACAGTATTGGCAATCACTATAGATCAAAATGTAGTTTATGTGATGAGAGAGTAGAAAGTCTGGGATGAGCAGAAAAAAAAAACGAAATCCGTATTGAAATGGTCTACAGTGTTTAGATGACAATTTGAAAAGTGAAGTGATTATTTGGTTATCAGATTTTAAAAATAGTTTACCAAATAAAGATCCCTATACTCCTGGCCTCAGATTTGAGAACCAGAAGTGGCAAAACAACAAAATATTTGTTTAGATTTGTGAGCGTGCGCTTCACCATCGTTTAATTGTTGATATAACGAGACAATAAGCATGTCTTCTTCCACTCCTTTTCAAGCCAAACTGTTTCCTGTCTATGTGTGTATTTTGTTCATGTTCTCTTCTGTGTATTTTGTGTGGCTCTAAATGAACAATCAATAAATCAATTTGCAAAAACAAGGTGGGATGAAAGCTGCATTCTGGGTCTAAGTAAAAAGTAGAACTCCTGTGCCGTGGCGTAGTCGCTGGTGTGCCGTGGGAAATCATCCACTTTCATCTAATTGGTGTATAAATATGTTTTGAAAAGAGTCCGCCGATAATGTGCCATTGCTGAGTGTCTGTGCTGTCCAATGATCAGCATAGTAATCATGTAATAAGCTAAAACGCAGTAGGTGGCAATCAATATATTGATTAGGTGAAACGGTGATTTTTAAAATGCTTACATAGTTTTATACACATACAGTATACACAAATACACACTGTCAAAGGCTGCTGGGCTAAGAACATTTTGTCAAAAGTGCTTTTAATCAGAACATGCTATAACACACACACACACACACTCGCACGCACGCACACACACACACACACACACAAGCCCTTCCGACAGAGACTCACTCACTTAGATCACTTAGCTGGTGTGAACATGGGAGTAGACAGAGGAAAGGGAGCTGTCCAACACGGCCGGAGTTTATGTTCACAGGAGCCGTCTGTCTGTTCTGCCGCAGCAGGAATTCATAGGGACCAAATTACATTAAAAAGATGGATATAAAACTTTAATGGAATGATAAAAAGGAAAGGAGGAAACGTGGGTCTCTCAATTTCTCTGTTCTGTCATTAGCCTTCTCCTTACTTTCCTCCCATTCCTCATCCTATACCTTAGTCTGGTGTATTTTCCGCCCCAATTTTCTCTTATTTCTTATGTTACTTTCTCGTTTCTGTCTATCCCTGCTCGTAAATACTTAAAAGGCTAGTCACTCAAATAGAAGAGGTGAAAGCCACAGTTCAAATGCAAAAGGGACAGAATGAGAAGATGAAGAGATGAGGAATGCTGCAATAGAAAAGCAAACCTACATAGTTTATATAAATAATTACTAATTCAACATAAGGTATGCCAAACTGTACAGTGTAGTATAGTATATACAATAACTTATGGGCACAAGGTGCCTTCTAAGTCTTCAGACACGTCACTGTTCATTGGGTGAATGGTGACCGTACGTTGAAACAAAATAAACACTGTATGTATGGATGTTTAAACATATGTCCCATAATAGGTTATAATTATTTTTCAATGAGCTCAGCCTACAATTATTACACATAATACTGTATGATTTGGCCTAATTGTGGAACAGATAGTGACAAAAATAGAGTTGTGTGTGTGTATGTGTGTTGAATTGAATTTTGCATGATAGGTAGAGGGAAGTGTTGCCATCATTTGTGAAAATGTGTGCAGATGTGTGTGCCTTAAAGTACCAGTGTGTGAAGAGGCAATGGTGTTGTATACATCAACGAGGCATCACATTCCTTATGGTGTGCACATGCGCACATATCAAACGTATGCAAATCTCAGCTGCTTAATGATTATGCATGCTGCAATAATGTGGTGCTAATTAATATATAACTTTGCACTGAGGAGGCTGCACCAGTGGCTAATATGATTCTATTACCACAATTAGCCCACAATGACACTGGCTAGGTCAGAGACAGACAGACAGACACACACACACACACAGTGTACAGTATGTAGGGCTCACTCTCTCTCACAGTTATTTCAGTCTGCTCAAGTCATTATTTTTCGCTTTTCTAATGATTGCTAGTTTTTGTTGTTGTTGCTATGTTTCAGTTTAAAAAAAAGTGTTCCTTTTCATTTTATAGAGAAATGAACTCAAGTTACTAAAAGCTTTCAAAGAGTCTTACAGGCCTTTCTACCTTCCTAAAATATTTTCCATGGCTAGTCTTGAAAGAAAACCTCCTCTTGTGCTCCCAGATCTCCATGTAACAGCACATAGAATCCCGGACCCCTCTGGCATTCATTAGCCTTCAATAATCTTTATCCTCATTGACGGTTGTGTCAGTCAGTCATTTGGGAACAAAACAGCGACTCTCCCTGAACTTTTTGTAATGGTGATGGCTTTCATTTCGATTGACACACTTTTCTATTGATTATACACTTGTGTGACAAATAATTTCCATTATGACTTCATCAGTGAGGTTATGATCAGTAGTTATACTGTGCAACTATAATAGTTGTTAACTTATTTTACACATGTAAAAGGTTTAAAACATTGGCTATACTGTTTACATTATTTTTAGGTTTCAGGTAGATGGATTGTGTTCAGCCTTGGAGAAGCCAGCGTACCGTACAGAAAACAAATATGTACAGAATACACACTTACTGTCTTCTGCTGTCCAAAGGGTTTCCCAGGGGCCTGTTGTCTGTCCATGTGTGTGTGCAACCACCAGTCGGAATTGGTACTGGGTGTATGGAGACAGGCCAGACAAGTGATGGGAAAAAGTGTCTGTTGTATTTTCCAGGAGCCTAGAAGTGGATTGGCACCAACCAATCAATGCCACAAATACTGTATATTAGTCTGTGTTATATACTATATAATTGATATACAATAACTAAGTTGTTGTAAGGCATTGACTCGGGTAACCTATTTTTTACAACTACAGAACAAATAGCAAGTACACAAAGATATCACCTGTTGTACTGTTGTATCAAGGTCCCGAGTACCTGTTTTTTTTATTTATTTATATTTTGAGACAGCTATCAACAGAGCAGCAGAGGAACTCAATTTGAGTGGGGGTGCAATTTTATAATTTATAATAATAATAATTATATATATATGTATATATATATATACATACACTGTATACACACATACAGTACATATATATATATATATATATATATATATACACATATATGTAGGCCGCACGGTGGCTGAGTGGGTAGCACATTGGCCACACAGTCTGGAGATCTGGCAGACCAGGGTCCAAATCTCCGTTGGGCATCTCTGTGTGGAGTTTGCATGTTCTCCCCGTGCGTGTTTGGGTTTTCTCCGGGTACTCCGGTTTCCTC